>WSUB01000074.1:830-100967 GCA_019633425.1 Tulasnella sp. 424 | reverse complement strand
CGCGGAGCACGCGCCGACTGGACGATCGGTGCCGGTTTGAAGGTAAAGAGTGAAGGGGTCGGACGCCGTGGACAAGAGGGGCTTGCAAGCAAGGAACTCGGATGAGCCCGAAGCCTTGGCCGTGATGATTTTATCGAAGTCGGCGTCCCAGATGTTGTCGACCTCGGTGAAGTCCCAAGTCCTGCAAGTATGCCAGTGAACGGTCAATGATGACTACATCGGTGGTTAAAGGAACGGTTACTTACAAGGGCTTGTAGGACTTGTCGCTTGTACCGATCTGGAGGAAGAAAGGCGAGCAGTAACCCTGGTATGCCGCGATCGTGCCATTGTTGAACTCGAGGCGACCAATGGTGGTGTCGGTCGAAAGGATCGCTGGACTGCCGGCCGCTGCAGATATTGGCCGATTAGTATATAAGAGACATAGCTCTGTGGTCAGAGGACTATTGCTTACTGGAGGTGTCACTGTCGCTGAGGTACAAGCCAGTTACAGCAGTTCCGGGAGTGATCGCCTAGTGCAATGTGTCTTAAGCTGGAGAAATAGGCTTGGAGAACGTGCAAATTTCACTTACTGTGATGTTTGGAGGAGTTCCAGTATAGACAGGAGACAAGCAGATTGGGTGGATGGCTCTAGCGGCATTGGCATCCTCAGACGCAGGAGCAGCAATGGCGACAGCCGCGAAGAGAGAGAGAGCGAGGGATGAGAAGAGCATGATTGCGATGGTTTGGTGTAGTAAGTCGAGTACTCTGGAAGTGTAGCAGGTGGCTTGCTGCAGTTCATCCAACGACAACTGAGACACTTTTTATACGTCTCCCGCATTTCACCCAACAATCAAAACTGCAGTTTCGCCGGCGAAATCATTCGCATGTTACTATTCTTAGTCCCAACCGTCTTTAACATTTGTGTAACATTCCGGCCGACCTTTCAAGAAAGAATCAAGGACCCGAATCTGAGAACCGCCGCGACATTCGAGATAATGGTTTTGGGTGGGCGGGGACGAAGACAACGGGTTGAACGTCCCGCGCCGGTACGGCAGACGGTATACGAGACGCCGAGCCCGCCAGCTCGAGGTCTTAGTCGGGTTTGGAAAGAGGTACTCCCGTACTGGCGACCAGGGACCAATCATCCAGCCGGCGGCGGGGAACTTGAACCTAGGCTTGGCCCGCCAGCTTGGCTTCAATGCCTAGGCACCCCAGCACATTCCCACAGATCGCAGGTCATGGCCCGAAATATGCCTCGTACTGGTCAGGTAAATGTCTCGACTGGCGTCCCGATGGGAGCGGGTAGTCGGCGGGGAAGCAGATCGGGGATGCAATTCCGCACTACCCCCGCCCACGGAGTACGGTAGTTCCCATTGCCGTTGAGTCGGTGACAATCGATTGTTCCCATTATTGCTGAATGTTGACTCGGGAAGACGAAGGTCCAATTTGCAGGCGGAAAGACGAAAGCTAAAAACGGAAATTGTGCCTATTTGACCCCTCGGGTTTTCTCCGACCGAGGTTCCCCACGCACACAGAGGACCCCGTTCCCACGAAATCGCCCAAGAACGTCGCTTCTTTCCTTCTTTGCAATGAGCCCAGTTTAGAGGATCAACTTAACGGGGACGTAGAGTTTTAGATTCCGAGGTTTATCAGGTCGGGTATACCCCCAAAGAAGCACGAACTTCATTGCCATATTTAAATTGTGGCCATTGTAAGCGACTAAGCGGTAGCGACTCTGAGCTGACTGATGTAGCAAGTAGCACTAGACGGAACATCCGACCCCGTTTGCAGATATACCACCCATGAGCCACCCTGATTGCATGTCAAGAAGGTCGCTGTAGCCAGATAGTCGGCCGTCGCACCAGCGTGGATGAGAGTTCCGACGTCCGCCGTCCATGTCGTTGTCAGTTGATTATCAAAATCCCAGGTTCTAAGCGGCCGTCAGCAATGATGAGCAATCGGCTACCCCAGGCAAAGGATCACGTACAGAGGCTTATACGAGTAAGGACTGGTTCCAATGTTAAGCCAATAGTCATGGCAGCCCCGCCATGCCCCAATTCCCCCACTAATGAAGTCATATCCTCCGGTAAATCCCTTCTTCACGAGGGTAGGAGTGGCGGCTAGTTTCACAATCATGAGTTTTTAGTCATACCAAAGTACTCCGAGGAGGTTCTCACTGTCAACGCTCAGTTGGAAACCATGAATTGGAGTTGATGGTGAATCAGCCTAACAAAGGGGCCCGGGATGATTGAAAGCGTTAAAATGCCTGGGACTTAACCTACCACGATAGGCGGTCCGATTCTGGCCATTTTGCAAAACGGCGTGCCAGTTGGAGTTGGCGGCCATGGTGCAGGGGCGGCGTGAAGCCCAATTGCGATCGAGAGAGTAGCGACAAGAGTCAAGAGATGCTTCATTCTTAGTATTAAAACTGGATCCAGCGTTGATGAAGCGAGGCCGTTATATACGGGGCGATGGATTTTTGTCGCTAAAACAACGTGGCTTGGCGAAGGCTCGCAGACCCTCCACGAGCAGAAGGGGTTAGCGCCAAGATATAGCTTAGATTCGCTCTTGTGATTAAGGTCCGGGCATTGTATCCCGAAGGTCACTAAATGCCAAGAATCTGACGCGGTGGTGGTAGGAGCATCAAGTAGTGCCATCCTGCTTAACTCCGGCGAGCCTTGAGCACAAGGCTCGACCGTCTCCAGAATTACCCACAACGCACCCATGTCCATCCAGCACAGCAATAACTAATGATTACACTTTCGAAAAAAATATGATTTTACGGTCAGAACGCGCCTCTAGGTAGTTGGTTATGTCCTCGTGTGCTGTCGGTGCTCCTTCAAGTCTGGGCCATTGTGAAGGGTGGGCCTTCTGCTTGTGCTTCTACATCCCTTGTTTGCTATAATTATCGCGAGGTCAGTAATATCATTCTAAGTTAACTTAGAAGCATGCTAACTGTTGATTCCTGATGGCCAAGGGATCTTGTAAGTTGATGGAGCCTCGACCGGAGGGGCATCAGGATGGTGGTCCCGATATAGTTAGCAAGGCGTTGAATCCCGACTGAGAATGGAGTCCTGTAGGTTGGTAATCATATGTAAGCCATAGATGCTTCACGACCCAACAGGACTAAGGCTCACCAAACTTGGACTCAAAGTCCCCTCGCATCGACCGCATCAAACTGCCCGATGCCTTTCCATCCTGTCAGGTAGACAGGACGAAATGTTGCAGCCGCGTAATAAACCTGGGTTTGAACGACTTTATGGTGACTTGGTACGAATTTCAAGGAAGGATGAGACTTACACCGAAGCTGATTGCAATTACAGTTGGCATGACTGCACAAGGACGACTTAGTCAGAACACTTCATACTTGAGTCACAGCCTTAGTTGGCATTCTCGGAGACGTAAACCTACTATAAACCGATGGTGGAGTGACCTCCCATAGGAGGACAAGCAAACCTCCAAAAAACGAAAATATTGCCGAGTGCATTAATGCGCTTCGAACCGCGGTCCTCATCATACGGTAGAGGATTGATTCTGTCCTTAAATCCTGCGATGTGCTCCATGCGAGCCATTCCATGGCTGCAGGAGGGCAAAGTTGGAGGACCTGTTAGATCATGCCACAGCTTTGACAGAGGTGAATGATTTATACCTAGAAACTATTCCCAGATGTCGATCGCGGATTAATCAAATGCATAACAGTCTGTCAAGAAGAAGACACTTACAGAAGCTACCCCCGTGGCCAATCTAGGATCGAAAGTTTATGAGTAAAGTGGGGTACACGATTATTAGGGTCGCGGTATCCTACGAAAGCACGAGACTTGTGGCAAATAACGCATTAGCAGCTTGCCGGCCGGCCGTGCCGTTTGCAGTGTATGTAGTTGAGAATAGGGTCACCACCACAGCGGATAGAAGGGTGGCCGTGATGGTCATATTTCCGCAGTTGATGCGGGAGGCTTCGGTTGTCAAGTTGTCGAGGTTGTCAACCCCGAACTAGGTACAAGATGTTCAGCCACTAGTCCGCAACATAATATTGACCAAGTTACCCACCCGAATCATCGCCTCGGTGAGACGCCGAGCATGGGTTTCCGTCACCGAATCATCTGGCCAGCGGTCACGGTGGATGAGAGTAAACTTGGTCTCCAGAAAGAGACTCTCTCGCATATCGCTGCTGTTAGACAGCGTAAAAGGGGAAGGCAAAGGCTGCTTTTCCAGCGGCTGAGCTCGGAGGGCAAAGGAGGCAGACCGCTTCCTTCTCTGCGTTATGGGAGGCGAAGACCAAGTGGGTCCCTGGAAAGAGCGCCCGGGTAGAGATTCCGTCGATGCCGACGCGGCATCACGAAAGTCTACTCTGTCGATATTGCTCATGGAATATGGTAAAACTAGTAGCGTAATAGTAGCAGAGTGTTGGGGGGGAGCTAATCCGACAGGATGATTAGACCGGCCGACGAGAGCCTAATAAAACCTGCACTGGTCCCCCTTTGACCTGCGAAAATGACGCTAGGATTGCAGGGTCGAGGTTCGTGCAATGGCTTCCAGCCCTGCACAACCTGTTCTACCAATGTACTCTTTGAACGAGCGGCACAAGACCCATCCATAGGAGATGTCGTGTGCAGTCTATTTCCGTCAGATTCAAGCTTCGTGATTCGCTGCGGGGTCTTTAGGTGTTCACTTGCACCGAAAGCCGCACCGCGTGTTCCAGAGTTCGAGAACGCACCGGTGCACAGGCAAACGGTCCCACATTGAACAAGGCGTCGCTCCGCATCTAGCCCCATCCGTCAAACCTATTGCCGGGGAAATATCCCGATGCGCCGAAGTACTACATAATACTGATGCGGATACTTCCGCTGAACTTGGAAAGAAGACCGGAAGTGATTAAGCGCTCAACAGTCTCCCAACCTACGGTGCGAACACGTCCATTCAGCACGGAAGTGGTTAATAATTACAGTATCAAAAACAGCATTATTTTACAGTTAGAACGTGTCCCTAAGTGGATGGTTAGGCCCTCGGGTGCTGTTGGTCCTCCTTCAACTCTGGGCCATCGTGAGGGGTGGGCCTTCTGCCTGTGCTTCTAGATCCCTGGTGTGCTATAATTGTCGTGAGCTAAATAATATTCTAAGTTAACTGACAATCATGCTGACCGTTGGCTCTTGGTGTCCAAGGTATCTTCTAAGTCGTTGGAAGCTCCGCCGGAGGGGCAGTAGGACGATGGCCCCGATATAGTTAGCCAATCGCTGAGTCCCGACTGAGAATGGAGTCCTATAGGTCGGGAAGTATATGTAAGTCATAGACGTTTCTCACTGCCCAAGAGGATTAAGGCTCACCAAACTTGTACCCGAAGACCCCTCGCATCGACCTCGTCAAACTGTCCGATGCCTTTCCATCCTGTCAGATAGACAGGCCGGAGGGTGGCAGCCGCATAATAAACCTGGGTTTGAACCGACCATATGGTGACCTGGTACAGATGTCAAGGAAAGATGAGACTTACACTGAAGCTGATCGTGATGATGGTTGGCATAACTGTGAAATGAATACTTTGTCAGAACCCTTGTTATTTAAGCCACAATGTTTGTTTGCATCACGGTTGTCAGAGATTTTGACTTACTAAATACCGATGGTGGTGTGACCTCCCATAGGAGGACAAGCAAACCGGCAAAAAACGAAAAGATGGCAGAGTGCATTAAGGCGCTTCGAACTGCAGTCCTCATCATTCGATAGAGGACTGATTCAGTTCTTAGCTCCTGAGACGTGCTCCATGCTAGCCATTCCATGGCTGGAAGAGGACAAAGTGGATAGACCTGTTAGATTGTCCCGCAGCTTTGATTGAGGCAATGAGTTCATACCCAGAAACTATTCCCGGATGTCAACCGCCAGTTAATCAGCTGTATACCGCTCTGTGCAAACAAAGATACTTACGGAAGCTACCCCCGTGGCCAATCTGGGATTGAAAGTTGATTAGTGAAGCTGGGCCACATGATTATTAAGGCCATGGTATCTTACGACAGGACAAGACTTGTTGCGAATAATGCATTCGCTGCTTGCATGCCGGCGGTGTGGTTTATATTATAGGTCGTCGAAAATAGACCAACCACGACCGCTGACAGCAGCGTGGCCTACATTAACTCAAAATAAGTAAAGTGTCAAAGAATGACGGAACAGGGGCACTCACGGTTATTGTCATGTTCCCACAGTTAATGCGGGAGGCTTCCGTAATCAAATTGTCGAGGTTGTCCACCCCGAGCTGGGTTCAGAATAGTCAGTTACTGGTCCTCAACATAATATCGACTAGGGGATCGCACGCGAATCATCGCCTCGGCAAGACGCCGAGCATGGGTTTCCGTCACCGGATCATTTGGCCAACGGTCACGGTGCATGAGAGTGGATTTGGTCTCCAGAAAGAGACTCTCTCTTATATCACTGGTGTTTGAAAGCGTAAAAGGGGAAGGCAACGACTGTTTTTCCAGTGGCTGAGCCCGCAGGGTAAGGGAGGCTGACCGCCTCCTTTTCTTGGTTATGGGAGCCGAAGACCAGCTACTAGGTCCCTGAAAAGAGCGCCCAGGTAGAGATTCAGTCGATGCGGACGCATCACGAAAGACTGGTCTGTCAAACGTGCTCATGGAGTATGGCAATGGCGTGATAGTAGCGGAGGGTTGGGGGAGCTAATCTGACAGAGTGATTAGACCGGCCGACAAGAGCCCAATAAATTCTGCGCGCAAATGAGGCACCTTTGGGCACTGGTCTTCCTTTGACCAGCGAAAATGACGCTACGATTGCAGGGTCGAGGTTCGTGCAACGGCTCCCAACCCTTCGCAACCTGTTCCACCAATGGATTCACTGAAGGAGCAGCACAAGACTCATCGATAGGAGATGTCGTGTGCAGTCTATTTCTGTCGGCTTCAAGCTCTGTGATTCGCTGTTGGGTCTTGGGCGTTCACTTGCACCAAAAGCCACACCGCGTGCTCCAGAATTCGAGGGTGCACCGCTGCACAGCTAAACGGTCCTACATCGAACGAGGCGTCACTACGCATCCGGCTCCATCTATCAAACCTGTTGCCGTAGAGATATAGGCGCCGACGTACTATATAATGCTGATTCGGATACTTCCGCTGAACCTAGAAGAGCGGAAGTCATGTGACTATAAACAACAAAGCCGAGGAGCAAATGGTCCACATCCGCACGATACACTTTTCATTCTCCGATCCACTGATCAAAATCAAAACTGTATTTTTTCCTCGTGCAAAGAGGATGTACGAAGTTCTTCCAAAACAACAGTATTGAATACAGTGAGTCCTCCCGCCGATTTAGAATGCTGGTTTGCCAGCCCCTCCCGACTCTTCCCTTCCAGAGGCAACAGGGGCTAGCGCCAAGATATAGCTTAGATTCGCTCCTGAAATTTATCCCGAAGGCCACTAAATGCCAAAAATATGACGCGGTGGTGGTAGGAGCATCAAGTAGTGCCGTCCCGCTTAACTCCGGCAAGCCTCGAGCACTGCGCTCCACCTCATCCAGAACTACAGCGCGGACATGTCCATTCAGCACGGCAAAACCTAATAATTACATTTTCGAAAACAATATGATACTACGGTCAGAACGCGCCTCCAGGTGGATGGTTAGGTCCTCGAGTGCTGTCGGTTCTCCTTTAAGTCTGGGCCATCGTGAAGTGTGGGCCTTCTGCCTGTGCTTCTACATCTCGTGTTTGCTATCATTATCGTGAGCTCGATCATATTCTTCTAATCTAACTCAGGAACATGCTGACCGTTGACTCCTGGTGGCCAAGGTATCTTGTAAGTCGATGGAGCCTCGACCGGAGGGGTATCAGGATAATGGTTCCGATGTGGTTAGCAAGGCGTTGGATCCCGATTGAGAATGGAGTCCTATGGGTCGGTAAGTATAGATAAGTCATAGGCGCTTCTCAAAACCCAACAAGATTAAGGCTGACCAAACCTGGACCCGGAGACCCCTCTCATTGACCGCATCAAACTGCGGGATGCCTTTCCATCCTGTCAGGTAGATGGGACGGAATGTTGCAGCCGTGTAATAAAGCTGGGTGTGAACCAAGCTTATGGTGACTTGGTATGGACGTCAACGAAGGATGAGACTTACGCCAAAGCTGATCGCGATGATGGTAGGCACAACTATATACATAATGAGGACTTTGTCAGAACCCTTGTTATTTTCGCCATGATATTCGGTGACATTGTGAGAGATTTTGACTTACTATACACTGATGGAGGAGCAACCTCCCATAGGAGGACAATCAAACCGCTAAAAAACAGAAAGATTGCGGAGTGCATTAATGCACTCCGAATCGCAGTCCTCATCATTCGATAGAGAACCGATTCACTTCTTAGCTCCTGAGACGTGCTCCATGCTAACCATTCCATAGCTGGAAGAGGACAAAGTAGATAGACCTGTTAGATTGTTCCTCAACTTTGACTGAGGCGATAAGTTCATACCCAGAAACTATTCCCGGATGTCGACCACCGGTTAATCATCTGCATACCGCTGTGTGAAAACAAAGATACTTACGGAAGCTACCCCAGTGGCCAATCTAGGATCGAAGGTTGATTAGTGAAGCTGGGGCACACGATTATTAGGGCCATTATAGCTTACGAAAGGATGAGACTTGTTGCGAATAATGCATTCGCTGCTTGCATGCCGGCGGTGTGGTTTATATTATAGGTCGTTGCAAACAGGCCAGCCACGACCGCTGACAGCAGCGTGGCCTACATTAACTCAAAATAAGTAATAGTGTCGAAGGATGACGGAACAGGGACACTCACGGTTATTGTCATATTCCCACAGTTAATGCGAGAGGCTTCCGTAATCAAATTGTCGATGTTGTCTACCCCGAGCTGGGTCCAGGATAGTCAGTTACTAGCCCTCGACATAATATCGACAGGGGATCGCACGCGAATCATCGCCTCGGTAAGACGCCGCGCGTGCGTTTCCGTTACCGAATCATTTGGCCAACGGTCTTGCTGTATGAGGGTGAATTTGGTCTCCATAAAGAGACTCTCTCTGATATCAGTGGTGTTTGAAAGTGTAGGGGAAGGCAACGACTGTTTTTCCAGTGGCTGAGCCCGAAGGGCAAGGGAGGCTGACTGCCTCCTTTTCTTGCTTACGGGAGCCGAAGACCAAGTAGGTCCCTGGAAGGATCGCCCAGGTAGAGACTCCGTTGATGCGGACGCATCACAAAGGCCTGGTCTGTCAAATGTACTCATCGAGTATGGTAATGGCGTAATAGTAGCGGAGGGTCGGGGGGAGCTAATCTGACAGGCCTAGGGCGATTAGACCGGCTGATGAGAGCCTGATAAAATCTTGCGCGCAAATGACGTTTGGGCACTGGTCTCCCTTTGACCAGCGAAAATGACGCTGGGATTACAGGGTCGAGTTCGTGCAATGGCTCCAAACGCTGCGCAACTTGTTCCACCAATCTATTCACGGAAGGAGCGGGACAAGAGTCATTGATAGGAGATGCCGTTTCCATTCTATTTCTGTCAGCTTCAAACTCTGTGATTTGCTGTTGGGTCTTTGAGTGCGCACTTGCACCAAACGTCGCACCGCCCGTTCCAGAGTTCAGGATGCACCGATGCACATACGGCCCCACATTGAACAAGGCATCACTCTTGCTACCGAAGAAATATTCAGATGCGCTGAAGTGCTAATACTGATTCGGACACTCCCGCTGGACTTGGAGCCAAGGGTGAAGGTGATGTGACGATAAAAAACAAAGCCGACGAGCAAATGGCCCCACATCCGGACAACTTTCTCCGACCCACCATCAAAAATCAGAATAATATTTTTTCCTCCATCGAAGGGAATGGACGAAGAGCTTCCAAAACCGACGATATTGAATACAGCGAGTCCTACTGAGGTACACTTACAATGCTGATTCGAAACTCTCTTCGCCTCGAGGGCGGGACTGAGTTGAAACCGACGAGTCTGAAATGGAGGACAACCCACCTACCAGCCAGCGGAGAGACTCTATAACGTCAGAAACAGATACTGAGATCATCGATGAGCAGTTCTCCGAACTCAAAAATTTCGGTTCGTGGGGTTCCCTCCTTGTCTAGCTGTTTTGTTCTCCACCAGTTGACCGTTGCGTCATGCAATCAACCATGTTCGACAAATAGGAAGAACAAGTCAACAAACTCGCCCAAATGGAAAGTGATGTGATATCAAGCCTTGCTCCGGACTTGCCTCAATCAGGCACCGTGCCGAAATGGCAAGTTCGGGTTTAGTAAACGGGAGGCGCGTTCTTACCACCTTGCGTCCTGAACTTATAGGCGACCCCAACCGAGTCGACCCACCAATCTTCAGCTTTGTAACATGTGAAATCTCTGAAACACAAGGAATTGTCCACTCCGTCTCTTCCGGGAGTTCGTCAGCTACTGATCCTTCATCCCGACGTCTGGCGCAACACCTGCGACGACACCAGCAACTAC
Organism: Tulasnella sp. 424; assembly: GCA_019633425.1. NCBI lineage: Eukaryota > Fungi > Basidiomycota > Agaricomycetes > Cantharellales > Tulasnellaceae > Tulasnella > Tulasnella sp. 424. The sequence continues at coordinate 90,543 of WSUB01000074.1, read as the reverse complement.
TGAGGACAAAGCCATAAACAGACCAGCCGATGTCACCAATACCGGTCCTTTCCCTCCTAGATTGATTTCTTGACTCAGACCTTGGTGAGTGGGCTTTCTTTCATGACTATGACTGGGTGGTTACATTGCTGAGAATATTTACCTTGGGACTTGTAGACGTCTGATCCCAAGAAGCGAATCACAGTCGAGAAGGCGTTGGCTCCTTATTTGGAGGCTTCCGTGCGTATCCCTTTCCCATACTTCCCTCACCACATGCAGGCTTAGCGTACTGATCTTACTTCCACCCATTCCCCAGCACGATCCCGATGACGAGCCCGTGGCTCTTCCTCTCCACCCCGACTTCTTTGAATTCGACCTTCACAAGGATGGCATCAACCGAGAACAGCTGAAAGAGCTGTTGTACGAGGAAATCGTCACGTTCAAGGCGACGATCTAAACTGTCCCTGCGGTTCCCCGAAGATGAGGTTTAAATGCCGCAGGTCGGACCGTTCGTTCACGTTGATGGATCTCAACGTGATATCTGTCATCTCAACCCAGACGTGATCATTTTGTTGTCGTCGCCTTTCGCGTTTCTCTTTTGCCGTAGTAGCACTCCTTTTGTTACGTTGACATAGGAAAACGAAGTATATATTTTGACGTTATACTAATACTATACGAAAGCCCGTCCGCACAGTCTGGACACAAGAACACATGCACAGCGTCGAACTGAAGATGTATGCAATTGAGGGGTTTTTTACTTAGTTTCGGGAATGATCAAGCCGTTCTTGGAAACCTTGAGCTGCGTCAACGCGGAGCACGCGCCGACTGGACGATCGGTGCCGGTTTGAAGGTAAAGAGTGAAGGGGTCGGACGCCGTGGACAAGAGGGGCTTGCAAGCAAGGAACTCGGATGAGCCCGAAGCCTTGGCCGTGACGATTTTATTGAAGTCGGCGTCCCAGATGTTGTCGACCGCGGTGAAGTCCCAAGTCCTGCAGGTATGAAACGGTGAATAATGACTATATCGGTGGGTAAAGGAGGGTTACTTACAAGGGCTTGTAGGACTTGTCGCTTGTACCGATCTGGAGGTAGAAAGGCGAGCAGTAACCCTGGTATGCCGCGATCGTGCCCTCGTCGAACTCGAGGCGATTGATAGTAGTGGCGGTCGAAAGGATCGCTGCACCGCCGGCCACTGTGTATATCACTCCATTAGTAAATAGTGAAAATATTTTGTGATTTTATGACTGTTATCTCACCGGAAGCGTCACTGTTGCTGAGGTACAAGCCAGTTACAGCAGTTCCGGGGGTGATCGCCTAATGGATGTGCCATAAGCAAAGAAATAACCAAGCCCTAGATGTAATGTCAACTTACGGTGATGTTTGGAGGAGTTCCTGGAAAGACAGCCGGTATGCAGGGTCCGCGGATGGCTTTAGCGGCGTTGGCGTCCTGGGATGCAGGGGCAGCAGTGGCCACAGCCGCGAAGAGAGCGAGAGCGAGAGATGAAAAGAGCATGATTGCAATGGCTTGGTGTAGTAAGTCGAGTACTCTGGAAGTGTAGCAGGTGACTTGCTGCAACTCATCCACCGACAAACGAGACACTTTTTATACGTCTCCCGCACCTCACCCAAACAACCAAAACTACAGTTTCGCCGGCGGGATCATTCGCATGTTACTATTCTTAGCCCAGCCATCTTTAACATTGTGTAACATCCCGGCCGACCTTTCAAGAAGAAAGAACCAAGGACCCGATCTGAGAACCGCAGCAACATTTGAGATAAGTAATGGTTTTGGTCGGCGGGGACGAGGACAACGGGTTGAACATCCCGCGCCGGCACGGCAAGCGGTATGCGAGGTGCCGAGCCCGTCAGCTCGAGGTCCTAGTTGGGTCTAGAAAGAAGTATTAGGTGATAAGGGACCAACCATCCCGCCGGCGGGGAACTTTGGACCTAGGCTTGGCCCGCCTGCTTAGCTTCACTGCCTAGGCGTCCTAGCACATTCCCACCGATCACAGGTTGTAGCGCCAAATATGCCTCATACTGGCCAGGTAAATGTCTCGACTGGTGTCCCGATCGGAGCGGGTGCAGTGGTCGGCGGGGGAGCAGATCGGGGATGCAATTCCACGCCACCCGGCCCCCGCCCATGGAGTACGGCACTTCCCATTGCCGTTAAGTTGGTGACAATCGATTGTTCCCGTTATGTTGAATCTTGACTCGGGAAGACGAAGGTCCAATTTGGAGCGGAAAGACAAGAGCTAAAAACGGAAATTGCGTCTATTTGACCCTTCCGACTTTCTCCAACGGCTCCCCACGCACACAGAGGACCCCATTCCCACGAAACCCACCGAGAACGTCGCTTCTTTCCTTCTTTGCAATGAGCCCAGTTCAGAGGATCAACTTAACGGGGACGTTGATGTACCCCAAAGAAGCACGAACTTCATTTAAATCGCGGCCATTGTGAGCGACTAAGCGATATCGATATCGACTACGAGCTGAGTGATGGCGCAACTAACACCAGAAGGAACATCCGTTTGCAGATACAACACCCACTCGCTATTAATATAGCATATCAAGAAGTTCGCTCCAGCCAGATAGTCCGCCGTCGCATCGGCGTGGACGAGAGTTCCGCCGTCCGCCGTCCATGTCATTGTCAGTTGCTTGTCGAAGTCCCAGGTTCTAAGATAGAACGGCGGCCATCAGCAATGACGAGTAGTCGGTCACCCCAGTCAATGGATCACATACAGAGGCTTATACGAGTAAGGACTGGTTCCAATGTTGAGCCAATAGTCATGGCAGCCCCGCCAGGCCCCAAGTCCCCTCGGATGAAGTCATATCCGCCGGTAAATCCCTTCTTCACGATGGTAGGAGTTGCGGTCAGTTTCAAAATTATGAGTTTTATGAGTCTTTAGTATGTCGTATTGGCATCCCGCGGCTCACAATCGACGCTCAGTTAGAAACCATGAATTGGGGTTGGTGGTGAATCCGCCTAACAAAGGGGCTCGGAATAATTGAGAGCGTCAGAATGCCTGGGACTTGACTTACTACGATAGGCGGTCCGAACTTCAGCTGGACTTGGAGCGAGAAGGGCGGAGGTGATGTGACGATAAACAACGAAGCCGACGAGCAAATGACCCCACATCCACACGAACACGCTTTTCATTCTCCGACCCACCCATCAAAACCAAAACAATATTTTTTTTCTCCTTCAAAGAGGAGCTTAAAAATGAATACAGTGAGTTCTACTCGAGGACACCTAAGCGGTCTACAATGCTGATTGGAACCCTCTTCGCCTTGCAAGAGGGCGGGACTGAGTTGACACTGACGAGTCCCGAGACGGAGGGCAACCCCCCTAACAGCCAGCGGAGAGACTCAATAACGTCAGAGGCGGATGTCGAGGGCATGCTAAGATCATCGATGAGCAGTTCTCCGAACGCAGAAATTACGGTTCGTGGGTTCCCTCTTTGTCTCGCTCTTTTAGTTCTCCATCAGTTGACCTTTGCCTCATGCAGTCAACCATGTTCGACGGATTAGAAACCCAAGTCAACAAACCCACCCAAATGGAAAGTGATGCGATATCAAGCCTTCCTCCGGATTTGCCCCAATCAGGGACCGTGTCTGAAATAGCAAGTTCGGGTTCAGTAAACGGGAGTCCTGAACTCATAGGCGACCCCAAACCGAGTCGATCCACTAATCTTCAGCTTTTGTGACATGTGAAACCTCCGAAATACAAAGGGTGGTCCATTCCGTCCCCTCGGAGAGTCCGTCAGCTGCTGATCCCTCATCACCGACGTCTGGAGCGACGCCTGCGACAACACCTGCAACTACTTAGGACAAACCCATAAATATATACCAGCCAACGTCACCAATATCGGTCCTCTCTCTCCTAGATTGATTTCTTGACTCAGACCTTGGTGAATGGGATGTCCTTCATGCTGGGTGACTACAGTGCTGAGGATATTTACCTTGTGGCTTGGAGACGTTTGATCCCACGAAGCGAATCACGGTGAGAAGGCGTTGACTCGTTTTTATTTGGAGGCTTACGTGCGTATCCCTTTCCCGTAACTCCCTCACCACATGCAGGCTTAGCGTACCGATCTTACTTCCACCCATTCCTCAGCTCGATCCCGATGACGAGCCCGTGGCTCCTCCTCTCGAACCCAATTTCTTCGAATTCGACCTTCACGAGGATGAAATCAGCTGAATGAGCTATTGTACGAGGAAATCGTAACGTTCTAACTGACGATCTAAACTGTACCCTGCGGTTCCCCGTAACGATGAAGCCCCGGAAACCTTTTGTCGGAAGTCGAAGATGAATTTTTAATTCCTCAGGTCGCATTCTTCGGACCGTTCGTTCACGTTGATGCATCTCAACGTGGTATCTGTCATCTCTCGACCCTGTCGTGATCATTTGTTGTTGTTGCCTTTCGCGTTTTTCTCTTTTACCGTCTCACAGTAGTAGCACTCCTTCTTTAACGTTGACATAGGGAAACATATATATCCTGACGTTTTGCTGATACTGTATACGAAAGCTCGTCCGCACAGTCTGAACACAAGAACACATGCAAGACGTCGATAAAAATGTATGCTATTTTACTTGGTTCCGGCAAGTTTCAACCCGTTCTTGGAAATCTTGAGCTTCGTCGTAGCGCACAAGCCGACTGGACGATCCTTGCCGGTTTGAAGGTAAACAGAGTAGGGGTCGGACGCCTTAGACAAGAGGGGTTTGCAAGCAAGGAACTCGGATGAGCCCGAAGCCTTGGCCGTGATGATTTTGTCGAAGTCGGCGTCCCAGATGTTGTCGGCCTCGGTGAAGTCCCAAGTCCTGCAGGTATGAACGGTCGATAATGACTTCATCAATGGGTAAAGAACGGTTACTTACAAGGGCTTGTAAGACTTGTCGCTTGTACCGATCTGGAGGTAGAAAGGCGAGCAGGGGCCCGTGTATGCCGCGATCGTGCCTTCGCTGACCCCGAGGCGACCAATGTTGGTGTCGGTCGAAAGGATCGCTGCACTGCCGGTCGCTGCAGATATCGGTCGATTAGGACATAAGAGATATAAATTTGTGGTCAGAAGACTCTTGCTTACTGGAGGTGTCATTGACGCTGAGGTACAAGCCAGTTACCACAGTTCCGGGGGTGATCGCCTAATGGCATGTGTTTTAAGCCAAAGAAATAACTAAGCGCTAGATGTAATGTTATCTTACGGTGATGTTTGGAGGAGTTCCTACATAGGCAGGAGGTAGGCAGATTCCGCTGATGGCTCTAGCGGCGTTGGCGTCCTGGGATGCAGGGGCAGCAGTGGCCACAGCCGCGAAGAGAACGAGAGCGAGAGATGAAAGGAGCATGATTGAGATGGCTTGGTGTAGTAAGCCGAGTACTCTGGAAGTGTAGCAGGTGACTTGCTGCAGTTCATCCGCCGACAAGCGAGACACTTTTTATACGTCTCTCGCACCTCACTCAAACAACCAAAACTGCAGTTTCGCCGGGATCACTCGCATGTTACTATTCTTAGCCCGACTATCTTTAACGTTGTGTAAATTTCCGGCCGATCTTTCAGGAAACAGCCAAGGACCCGATCTGAGAACCGCAGCAACATTCGAGATAATGGTTTTGGTGGGTGGGGGCGAAGACAATGGTTTGGACATCCCGCGCCGGCACGGCAAGTGGTATGCAAAGTGCCAAACCGGTCGGTTCGAGGTCCTAGCTGGGTCTAGAAAGAGGTATTGGTGATAAGTGATCAATCATCCCGCCAGCGGGGAACTTTGAATCTAAGCTTGGCCCACCAGCTTGGCTTGACTACCTAGGCATCCCAGTACATTCCCACCGATCGCAGGCTGTAGCGTCAAATATGCCTCATACTGGCCAGGTAAATGTCTCGACTAGTATCCCGATGGGAGCGGGTGCCAGCGGTCGGCGGGGAAGCAGATCGGGGATGCAATTCTGCGCCACCACGGCCCCCGCTCATGGAGCACGGTAGTTCCCATTGCCGTTGAGTCGGTGGCAAACCAGTGCTCCCATTCTTGTTGAATGTTGACTCGGGAAGACGAAGGCCCAATTTGGAGCGGAAGGACGAGAGCTAAAAACGGAAATTGCGCCTATTTGACCCTTCGGACTTTTTCCGACTGAGGTTCCCCACACACACAGAAGACCCCATTCCCACGAAACCTACCGAGAACGTCGCTTCTTTCCTGGTTTGCAATGAACCCAGTTCAGAGGATCAACTTAACGGGGACGTAGAGTTTTAGATTCTGAGGTCTATCAGGTCTGGTGTACCCCCAAAGAAGCACGAACTTCATTGCCATATTTAAATCGCGGCCGTTGTAAGCGACTAAGCGATGTCGATATCGACGACGAGCCGGGCGATGACGCAAGTAACGCCAAAAGGAACATCCGTCCCAGTTTACAGATACAACACCCATTTTCCATGGATATAGTATGCCAAGGAGTTCGTTCCAGCCGTAGTCGGCCGTCGCATCGGCGTGGACGAGGGTTCCGACGCCCGCCGTCCATGACATTGTCAGTTGCTTGTCAAAGTCTCAGGTTGTAAGGCGGCCGTCAGCAATGACGAGTAGTCGGTCACCTCAGTTAACGGATCACATACAGATGCTTATACGAGTAAGGACTGGTTCCAATGTTGAGCCAATAGTCATGGCAGCCCCGCCAGGCCCCAATTCCCCTCTGATGAAGTCATATCCGCCGGTAAATCCCTTCTTCACGAGGGTAGGAGTTGCGGCCAGCTTTCACAATTATGAGTTTTATGAGTCTTTACTATGTCGTATCATCTCGGGAAGCTCTCTCACTATCGACGCTCAGTTGGAAACCATGAATTGGAGTTGATAGTAAATCAGCCTAAAAAGGGGCTCAGAAGGATTAAAGCGTCAGAATGCCTAAGGCTTGACGTACTACGATAGGCGGTCCGAACTTCAGCTGGACTTGGAGCGAGAAGGGCGGAGGTGATGTGACGATAAACAACGAACCCGACGAGCAAATGACCCCACATCCACACGAACACGCTTTTCATTCTCCGACCCACCCATCAAAATCAAAACAATATTTTTTTTCTCCATCAAAGAGGATGGACCAAGAGCCTCCAAAACCAACGGTAATGAATACAGTGAGTTCTACTCGAGCACACCTTAGCGGTCTACAATGCTGATTGGGAACCCTCTTCGCCTTGAGGGCGGGACTGAGTTGACACCGACGAGTCCAGAAATGGAGGACAACCACCCTACCAGCCAGCGGAGAGGCTCAATAACGTCAGAAGCAGATGTCGAGGGCATACTGAGATCGTCGATGAGCAGTTCTCCGAACGCAGAAGTTTCGGTTCGTGGGGTTCCCTCTTTGTCTCGCTCTTTTTGTTCTCCCTCAGTTGACCTTTGCATCATGCAGTCAACCATGTTCGACGGATTAGAAAAACAAGTCAACAGACCCACCCAAATGGAAAGCGATGTGGTATCGAGCCTTGCTCCGGACTTGCCTCAATCAGGCACCGTGCCCGAAATGGCAAGTTCGGGTCCAGTCAACGGGAGGCGCGTTCTTATAACCTTGCGCCCTGAACTCATAGGCCACCCCAAGCGAGCCGACCCACCAATCTTCAACTTCTGTAGCATGTGAAACCTCCGAAACACAAGGAATTGTCCATTCCGTCTCTTCCGGGAGTCCGTCAGCTACCGGCCCTTCATCGCCGACGTCTGGAGCAACGCCTGCGGCGACACCTGCAACTACTGAGGACAAGACCATAAGCGTACCAGCAGATGTCACCAATTCCGGTCCTCTCACTCCTAGCACAAACTTAGAGGACCTTTCGGTCCAAAATCTGGTGTGTGATTGCTGCTCTCGCAGAAAATAGTACACCGCTGATGTAAATTGTCCCCATCGACGTAGGCACCGATGCATACAAATGCCGAAGAAGGGAATGGAGGATCAGCCTCTGAGAACAACGCGGAATTAAACGTGCCAGCCCCGCCCGACTCTTCCCTAGGTTTACGGAGGTTTGAAGATAACGACGCTATCGACCTCTCTGATCCTTGTGAAGACATCGCGGTGCGTAGGAACGAGATCTCTATTGATCGAATTCTCATTTGTTTTTGCATCTCTCAGGCCGCCATTGAAGCTTGCCTCGACGAGTGCTCGGAGTTCCAAGGCTCTCACATGTATGCCAGGACCTTCAGCGAAGCCCCGAACCCCGGACTGCGACTTCTACCGGACTCCGAGCTAGGACGTATTGGATTGCCGCTTAACGAGCGCGAAGCTCGGCGAATATGGTCCCAATGTCTTGGCACTGAAACCACTCAGCCTTTCGCTGGAGTTCTTGAAACCAGAGCGGATGGAGTAAGCATATTTCTACGTCTATTTTACAGCAGGCCTAACGTCTCGCCCGTCAGGTGAGAATCGATAATCCAGCCTGGGTCGGATTTATGGAGGCTATAAGGCGAGAGGTCTGCAAGGTTCTTGGGGTAGTCGATGGGGGAAAATATCCACCCAGATTAGACTTAGTCTCCTTACTGCTCTTCTGTCCGGGCGCGAGGTGGGTGGGATGACACCGAAAGTGAAACCTTTGCCCAGACTGACTACTGCCCTTTCCCACCCGACACGTATAGCTCATACCAATTTGAGGTCCAGCCAACGTAAGTCCTAATCCTTTAATTCAAATCTGTGCCGGGATCTAAACTGCTCGCCATGCTACCCGTTTGTCGCAGACCGGACGCTGTTCACTCCCCGAATCCATATTTCAGTTCCGTTCTCGTCACTCTTCCCTCTCCGCACATAGGTGGCATCACTCAAATCAACTATGGCGCCGCTGTAACTCTCTACGATCCATCTCCTCCCAGCTATTTGGCCACTTCTGTCCTAGCATGGTATTCTTCCTCCCCCGACGTACGCCTTCAAGGGGTCGTTCCCATTTCAGCGGGTTTCCGACTCGCCCTTCGCTACACCCTCGTTCACACCGATCCTGCCAAACCAATCCCGTGTTTACCTTCACCCACCGCCCAAACCGCCGCGTTGAAACATGCGTTACTCTCATGGAAGAGGGAAGGCTGGGCAGGACTCCAGAAGATTGTCTGCCTTCTATCGGGACATTATGACGTCGAGAACCTTGCCGACGTTGGACTTAGAGGTATGGTGACTGCACCCCAGGACCTCCGGAAAATCGAGTTTGTAGAGGCAGTTGCGAGGGAATGCGGATTCAACGTTGGGCTGGCCACTCTCGAGACTGTAATCGAAGGGACGCCTGATTACCAGGGGCGGTACGACAACTGGGACGAGGACGGGGAGTACGAACCCAGCTCATATAATTCCGATTACGAAGACTATGCCAGACCGGAAACGCCAGACCCGACGCCTTCCGAATATACAATGGGGGAGGTCAACTCAAAGGAAACCAGCTGTATAACTCTGGTTGATATCAGAACTGGGGAAGTCATAGCTGAAGAGTTAGACGACGTTGGGGAAGATGTCGCGGAACATATACCCGAAAGCATGCTAGACGACTTAGAGTCTGATGAGCCAGACGACGAGGAGTATGGAGGTTGGAAGGGAAATGTCAGTCAACGCTCGCCGTGACCTTCCCCAGAGCCGAGTGACTAATAACCTTTTTTGCTTGCAAACCACTCCAGGGTTCCGGTTCGTTAACGCGGTGTAAGTTTTGCTCCTGCTGCTCCGTTATGATACAATGTCTAACTTGTGGGCTCTTAGCATACCGAGGGACCGTCCTGGTTATCTGGCCTGCTTTCCGGCATGAAGAGCTCACCGAGGGTCGAGAATACGTCGAAGGACAAGCGTTTGAGATTTTGGAACAAGGAGATACTTGCAACCCTGACCAAAAGCAACTGGATTGCGTCGAGTGCCTTCTGGAGTATGCCCGTTACCAGCAACATTGGAGTTCAGACCCTCGTATTTTATCCACTTTGAGCCGAGCCGCTTCGAGATGGGACAACAGAGAGCTCTTTGAACGGGCCATGAAGCGATGTCACGGGGAGGAGAAAGTCAGACGGCTTGGGTGTGAAGGCATTCTTGATGCGTTGGCGAAGTTTGGGATCGACTATATGAAACCTGTGTACGTGTCTTCGCTGTATTTGTCTCGCGTTTGGCCTTTAACCTTTTCTTTCTAGCATCGAGCGGATCCTACAGAACGATACCAGCAATTCGGATCGTCTGCAGCTCCTCGAAAGCCTCCGAGTCCACCTGGGATCAGAACATCCAGAACTGGCGACATGGATAGACGAACGCCAAAAGGCTGTCCTAGAGAATCTTGCACCTCTTGCGAAACCTGATATTGCGCCAATCTTTGCTTACTTGCGTGAGCACGGGGACCTATCGACCTTCTCTCGAACGTAGGTTCTTTCATCTGCTCGAGCACTATTAAACACTGAAATAAATTGCTTAAGCATTTCGCCGCTGGTAAACAAGTTTACACCGACGGACGCTGTCTTTGATCTGGCTACGTTGCTTCATCAAGAAACAAGACTCAATGCTGGGAGCGGCATTCTCAAGACGACGCAAGACGTAGCGACAGCCGGCCACCTCGTTTTGAAGCTTCTCGCTCGAGGAATATCCAACAGCGACTACTTCGATAACCCTAAAGATCATACAATCAAGCTGGAGCAGAGATATCTGGAACTTGCCCTCGGTCACATCAAGACGTGCTTGGCCATGGGATTCGAAGGAGGCGTGGAGGCGGTCCTAAAAAAACTGTCGCCCGAACGCTTTTCGAACGGACAGTGGGGTCGCAGCCAGGAAATCGCGCGCTACGCGAGTACCATTCTTCCGCTGTTGCCGCAGTTCGAGCCATTGTTGGGCATTTTGTATGAGGGTCGGGTTACACTTCGCCCTGGAGGAGCGGCATTTTACCGATCCTTGACGGTTTGGTATGCGAAAGGCCTGGAATACTTAAGATCGGATCGACCTATCACAGGAGAGCTGCTCAAGCTAGTTCAGATGGCTGTGGACGCTGGGTCTTTGGGTGCCCTTGAAGAGAGGTAAGCCGGCCTTATTTACCTCCAGCACCGAATTGCTAACGCCAGTATTCTGATTCAGTGTCGTCCCAGCTCTCGTCAACCATGTAAGAGATGATGCAGCAATCAAGGCATTCGTCCGGAATCTCCATTCGCGACGGCTGTTCCTCGCAACAAGCCCTCAAACAGGACAGTCGCTCGATAAAATGATCGGTGACATGCTCCGGGTGATGATTTCACGCAACGTCCGCAGTAATTCGACATTCACGAGCCTTGTGGAGTGGATAGATCTATGCTTAGATGTCCAGAACTTGGGGGCGTGCTCAGAGATCCTAGGTCGCATGCAATCCGAGAGCCAAAGAATGGACAAGAACGCCATCTCCAACGTCCTGCTTCCCCTCGTGCCCGAGGTCTGGACTCGCGCTGCATCGCGTAGTTTCAATCTCTACGGACCTGAAGCTCACCCACTCGCAATGAAAACTGCGCAGATCGTCGGAACATGTGTCGAAAAGGCGCTGGGTTATGCAGAGGTCTCGCTTCTCTCCACCGAGCTGAGGCGCTGTCCGAGGTATCAATGCAAATCATGCAGGCTCGTCGCACAGGTGCTACCCCTTCGACTCGAGCGCCAGGAAATGATATTCCGAACTCTCGGAGTTACCGAGGGACGGCACGTCGACCAGCAACTGCGTCGATGCAGAGCCTTAGCGATATGTCAATGGAATTTGCCAGGTCGGGCAGGCGATTTCACGGTAAGAGCTAATTCCATACGGCAGCTGGATCCATCTTTTGGGCGTTCTAACTGCTATCTTGACCTTCCTAACGCAGCTAAAGATGCAAGATGGCTTTTACAAAGCCTCAGCCAAGTGGAAACAAGCTCGAGATAACGTGCTTAAGCTTCTCCGAACTGTCCCTGGCGTGGATATGTTTTGGTTTAGGATTCTCGGGGACTCGGTTTACCGCTCGCTCTTACTCAACCTTGATGTTTCCTCGATTGATCATCGCGTACGTCCAGTCTCTACGGTGACGGGTTGTTACTCAATTTTCACCTCCCCTAGGCTCCGCTCAACACTTCGACCATCCCTAACGCCGGGCCATCTGCATCAGTCGCTTCTTCGGCTCCCAAGAGACCCTATTCGCAGATTCAGTCGACAAGTCAACCTCAGGCTGCACCTCAGACTCCGAGGCAAAATAATTCCGCGGCAAAGCGTCCTCGATTATCAAACAACGAAAATATCACAATTATCGACCTAACCAGCCCTTAATGTACCCGAAAAGCCCGATATATATGTTCCTTGATTATCATGTATCTTATTTCGTATCTCTCTTTAATGGTGACGCGGTGTTACTGGATCACAGCCACATCTTAGGACCTTGGCAGTTTCATGGCTATATTAGCGAAAGAAGTACAATGCATAGTGTAGGAGGAAAAAGAAACATGACCGGAGCGCTCGAGCAGGAAGAGGAGGGATATTAAAATGCAACAAACCAACTTACAGCAGGGATCCAACGAACGAAGAGAGATGAATTCCATAGTAATACAACGCGAAAGTTTGGAATAATGATGTGCATGCCGATGCAACTTTTGAAGTGAGGAAACCATACGAGAAACCGAAACCAAGAACAGACTGGAGAGTTACTGGCAATTACGCGATCGGGGAATCCTACAGAGGAGCTAGAGTCAGCGCCGCATGTCCTATTCGTTCATGGCACAAGAACTCACAATCGCCATCTCAACATCGTTGACTGCAGCAACGGCCTGCCCCATAAACTCTTGCACGACCGTGATCTTTGTCTTCAACTCGGCATACCTCCCCAACACGTTCTCAACCTTCTTCTCCACCGACTCCTTCTGCTTCTTCATCTCCTCCGCATCCCTCATCGCGCCATCCTTCTCAACATTGAGCTGGTGATTAGTGTTCGACAACTGCACGACTTTGCGATCCGCTTTCGAGACTTGACGTTCCAAGTTCTTGATCGCGTCGGCCGCGTGAACGAGAGACGACTCCAAAGCGGCCTTGTCTTCGACGAGAGCGGTGGCCTGGTCGACCAATTCGTCGAGCTCGTTCGACTGTTCAGCCAACAAAGCCCGAAGCTCCTCGACTTGCGCGCGCGAACGGGACAACGAGCCGTGCACAATGTTATGAGCATTGCGCGACTCGGTGAGTTGGCCCTGATATGACTGGATGCTCTCCGCAAGTTGCGAGTGAGCGTTGGCGGAAGCTGACAACTGCGACTCCAAATCCGTGATCCGCCCGTTCAAGCTCTCTTCGCTGCGTTTCTTCGACTCCTGAGCCTCGTTGAGTTGGATCTGAGCGGAACCAAGCTCGAGCCTCGCAGCGTCCAACTGCCTCTCGAGCGAGTTGGTCTGCAGCTGGGACGCCATGAGCTCGGACGACAAACGCGCTACCTCCGTGACGGCCATCGCCAGCCGAGTCTCCGTCAGCTGGACTTTTCCGTTCAACTCGTTGACCGAAGCAGTCGCCGCTGCAAGGTTTCTCTCGGTCGCAGTGTTCAACGCAGATAACTGGTCGGCAGATTGCAGCGCTTGTTCAACCCTCAACTCGGCTGCCTCGACCTCGCGTTCAAGGTTGATAACTTGCTGTTGGGAAGCCGCTAGCTCCGTATTCCGAGCGGTCAGAACGGTGGCGGTAGCGTCCAAGTCGAGCTGCTCGGTCTCAAGTCTCGCTTGCAGGCCGGAGATCTTTTTGTCCCGCTCGGCGATGGCGTTGGAAGACATTAAAGCAGCTTGTGTCTTCTCATCCTCCACTGCATTCAACTGAAGGCGGAGGTCGGCAGTCTTGGTTTCCAAGTCCACGATCTTGACGAGGAGGTCCTCAATGGTGGTGGTAGCTTCAGCAAGCTGTCCTTCCCTCTCCTGGACTTCCTGCTCCAACTCGTTGACCCGGGCTGCAGACTGCTGCGCAGTCTCTTCCGCAACTTGCAATCTACCTTGCAAATCTACAACCATGGCGGCATTCGCGTCCACCTCAGCCTGAGCGGTGACAACGTTTTGAGTAGCTTGTCGCTTTTCTGCCTCCAGCGCTTCCATTCGAGATGTCATATCCCCGTTGGCGACTTCGAGGGCCAAAACATCTCCATGGTACTTCTCTTCGGCGTCTTTGAGCTCTTCGACCTTCCGAGCGAGTTCTTCCTCGAGTTCAGCGATTCGGTGGTCGCGCTCTTGAAGAGAAGAATTGTGCTCGTCGGCAGCATTGTCCTAGAAGAGAGAAAACCATCAATTTAAAGTTTCTTCGAATAATATCTGTCAGCGACATACCACTTCGCCGTGCAACCTCTCAGCTTTAGCCTCCAACTCCTTCACTCTCTCATCCTTCTCCCGCGCAACATTCTCCAACTCCTCCACCCTCTTGCTCAACTCTTCCTCTCTAGCCAGATGCCTCGAAAGCTCCACCTTGTAGCTATCTTCGACCCCATCAAAGGACGCTACGGCGCCTCCAAGGAACAACGAGTCGTTCATCTCTATACCACCATCCTCCTCTTCATCTTCGTCTTCATCGGACGTATGAGGCGGGGTAGGATGAGGAGGAGGTACAACCATCCCGCGATTGCTTCCGGTCCTTCCAAGAGCGCGACGGGGAGCGGAAGAAGATGAAGAAGGGTCGTTGACAAAAGAGCCGTGAGCGGAGACGGAAGGTCGAACGGGGGAGGAGTGAGTCGAGGAAGGAGCAGGTCTATCATTGGATGCGAACGTAACATCCATCTCTTCCAAATCCCGATTGGGGTGTTGTCGCTCGCTTTGATAAGGAATGGATGAACGAGGAGGGACGTCGATGATGGGGAATTCGCCAGAGGGAATGACTGTACGGCTCTCCTCGCTATCAGGGATGATGGTACCCAACGAGTGCTCGCCGCTACCAGCGGGAGGTGCTTGGTCGTGACCGTCTTGACCGTTAAGGAGCGCCTTGTAACGCTCCAACTCAGCATGTAATCGAGTGATTTTGCTTCTTGCTTGTTCAAGCTGGGTTTGCGTCGACTCCTCCTCCTCCTCGTCATCGCTAGGCGGCGGTGACAGCGAGCCGTCAAACAACCTCTCGAGCCTTCCACCAGTGCTGTTCCTCGTCTTGCGCTTGAACGATACAGTCGATTGTCTAAATTGTTGTGGTGGCATCGAGCGAATTTGAGAAGGCGGTGGGTGCTGAGACGCTCCGCGAGTGGAAGGAGGCGGCACCGAATACTCGGGTTCCAATGTCGCGAATCGCGGGGCGAGGCTCGTTCGTCGTCGTTTCGCTGGACTTGCAGAGGGTTCGCGAGATGGTGAACGTTTTCTGTCGACTTGGTTTGTAGCATGTCGGACGATGTCGCCAATAACGATAGGGTCGGACTGTTCCTCGGTGGTGAGGTCTTTGAAAGACTTGTCTAACCTGCGGCGCGTCGGAATGCATAAGCATGAAAGCAGAGCGGACAACGACGTTAAAAAGAAAACGCGACGTACTGTTGCTCTATTGAATGTGCGAGACGATAGTGCCCGGTGTTGCTTATTTTTTGGAGGACGCCAGCTTCAGCCTGTTGAAACGCGGGTTGAAAATTTTCCCGAAAGGGACAAATGGGAAGAGAGTGAGTGAACGGCTCATCGTTGCCTACCGACGACGACGCCGACGGAAACGTGACTTACCAAGTCTCCTTCTGCCCTGGAGAACTGTTTCGCGTCGTGAACTGTAAATGTGTCGCCGTTGGCTTCATAGCGTCGCTTGGCTAACGTGAAACAAAGGGGGGGGGGGGGTTTAGAAAATGACGTCGACGCGCCGAAAATGAAAGAAGATCGCAGAAGTGGAGAGAACGCAGTGCCTCACCTTCCTTGAGAATGCTTCGGCGGTGGACGACATTTTTGTTGTTGCATCCTGGAGCTTTGTATTTTGGGTTGGAATGGCTTTGTCGCCGTTCGTCGCGGATGAATTGGATGATGCTGACCAGGCCTGGAGTGAGGGCAGGTTAGGACAAAGAGACGCCCGCAGCGGAGCCAAAATGAAAGAAGCGACACGTACGTTCAGCATAAGTTGGCTTTCTAGATATTGCTGATGAGCGCCGTCGTCGATATTTGTTACCTGGGAGTGATTTTCTTGGTGATTTGGTGCCCGCCATTAGGGGTGGTGGAGAGTGGTGGATGTCGCTGGAGTGGTGGTGGATTTCGCGACGACGTGGACGCTTTTAAGGGGGGATGGAGGTGTTGAAGGAGAGACCGAGAGGGCTGATGAGATAAAAAGCGTTGTCGTCGTTGGGTTGATGAATCAAGTAGGGGTGAGCGGATGTTTCGGTTCCGACTGGACAATCATCCACCCACGGCTCTTTCCGCTTCTGGTCACCGCGTATCACCTTCACGGCACGTTTACCCTCGTTATCGTCTCAGCCCCAGTCACATTCACCACATGCATCTACCACGCGTAAATACGAAGGCGACGAGCCCGCGATGAGTCATAGTTGAAATGTTCATGACCGCCGGGCTGAGTGAGGTGGGCTGAATTGTCGATCCTGACGATCCTGACAACCCCTGCGGCACGTTTCCCTTCACCAACGATGGAAACCAAGCGTCCAAGTCAAGATGGTCCTTTCAAGCAACGTATTACAGAGCGCTCTTAAGATCACTTTCATAGTGCCTTCTCCACTACCACCAGTATAAGCTTAATATTGCTCCGCAAAATGACAGCGGTGCGGTGCCGAACACGCGTTTTCAAACTCCGACAGCAAGGCATGTCTCACGTGGTGTCCGACGATCGTGCCTTCGGACCCTCCCATCCGCGATGCCGCAAACAATCTTCGTTTATAGTTCAGTTTACATGCATATAACAGTTTAAGACTCCTGAAGAACCAGGTGCGTGGTCGTGCAGGTCGCGCCGGCGGGCCAGTCGTTCCCGGTCTGAAGGTAGACTCGCCACTTGCCGGCTTCCTTACACACCAAGAAACTCGAGGTGGTGCTGTAAGCTGATCCTGTAATGTTTGCGTAAATAGGGGATCCCGCTGTGACTACCCAACTCGTCGTCTGTTGATCGTCGAAAGCCCACGACCTACGGTGGACGAGTGGATGAGAACGAAGTGCAAAGCTCAGGAAGCGGGAGTGAGGGCCACTTACAAAGGCTTATAGCTCTTGTCACTCGTTCCAATATTTAGGAACCAATGATGGCATCCATAAAACGCCCCGATACCTCCGTTGTCGAAATCGTAGCCACCCGTCCATCCAGTAGGCTCCAGCGTCGCCGGCGTAACTAAAAGCGCCATGGTGAGTCTTTTATGTGATACTAATATACGATTTTATCTGAGTGGACCTACTGTCAACAGCTAGCTGATAGCCCGTGACAAATGTTTTGAGGGTACTAGCCTGCGCATGTATGGTTGGGTGGTTTAGCTCTGTATCATCGCTTCAGATACTAGACACCAGCTTAAGAAGGTACTGACCACAATCGGAGGACCAGTCCGGAAAATCTTGCAAAATGCTGTACCTGGAGGAGTCGGAGGTGTGGGCGCCGACAACGAGGATGCGAGCAGTCCTGCTGTAGTCAAAGCGAGAGCAAGAACGTTCTTCATGTTACAAAGCTGTCGAGGAGAGATTATAGTCTGAAGATGCTTTCAAACTGGACTTTCGGTTGCAAACTATTTATCCCGTCACACTACCCACTCCCTCTCCTTGACGGGGGCCGGTAGGCCGGCAGTACGTTCAAATGCCAAGACCAACACTCTCCCGCGCACATCTCTTTACCCTTTCCACTCTCTATCCACCAAGAGGCACGGCTTAACATTCCCGTGAGTCTAACGGGGAAGATCAGACCTCCGCTCCGATAATGGTGCGAGCTTGAAATTTGGGGGGACCCTATCGCATGATTCGGACGCCAAGGGTGGGTTTCGTTCCCAGCACTGCGGATGTCTGTGCCAGACTGTTGGAATGACGAAGCAAACCTTTTTGTCTTCGTTCGAAGGCGGTATTCTGTGTTCAGACTAGCCCTGCATTCACGATATCGATGCCGCAACAACTGTACAGTTTACACGCAGATAATAGTTTAGGACGCCTGAAGAACCAGCTCCGTGGTCGTGCAGCTCACACCAGCCGGCTTGTCCTTCCCAGTCTGGAGATAGACTCGCCACTTGCCCGCATCTTTACACGCCAAGAAACTCGAGGTAGCATTGTAAGACGCTGTCGCAGCTGCGGAGATGGGAGATCCCGCTGTGACTGCCCAAGTCGTAGTCACCTGATCGTCGAAAGCCCACGACCTACGACGAGCAAGCGGGATAAGAACGAGGTGCAAAACTCGGGAAGCGGTTGTGAGGGCCACTTACAAAGGCTTATAGCTCTTAGCACTCGTCCCAATATTCAAGAACCAATGGTGGCATCCCTCGAACGCCCCGATGCCTCCATTCGGGAGATCGTAGCCGCCCGTGAATCCATTAGTCTCCAGCGTCGCCGGTATAACTAGAAGCAATATTGTGAGGTTTTCATTCGATGCTAATATGAGATTTTATGAGAGCAGACTCACTGTCAACAGCTAGCTGAAGGCCCGTGACGGGTGTCCCGGGAGTACTAGCCTGTGCATATATGGTTGGGTGGTTTAGTTCTGTCCCATCGTCCCAGGTTGGATACATCCAGCTGAAGAAAGCACTAACCACAATCGGAAGACCTTGCCTCGCAATAAAGCACCAGACTGTACCTGAAGGAGTCGGGGGGAAAGGTGCCGACAACGAGGACGTGAACAGCCCTGCTGTAGTCAAAGCGAGAGCAAGAACGTTTTTCATGTTACGCAGCTGTCGAGGTGTGATTACCGTCTGAAGATGTTCTTCAATACTGTTGCATCCATTGCGAGGTATTTATCCCTTGGCACTGGCACTCCCTCTCCTTGACGTGGTGCCAGTCCAAGGATAGCTTCAGGTGCCAAGACCAAAATTCTCCCGCACACCTCTCTCTACACCTCCCAATCTCCACCCACTAAGAGGTACGGCTTCGCATTCCCGCGAGCCTAATGGGGAAAGTTGAGTGGGACTTTGACCCGAACAGCAGGAGGAGTTTGGGCTAAAGATATGGGATCAGAGCTCCGCTCCGACGATGGTGCGAGCGTGGAATTTGGGGGTCCTGTCGCACGAGAGACCTTTGGAGGTTCGCAAATTCACTCAAAGAAGTTTGGAGCCCTTATTTCAATCATAAGGCACGCTCGGCGGTTATATTGGAGTTCTAAATATATATTCTTATCAAGGAGCCCAACAGGTACAACCGAATCAAGAAGACTGCGCAAACAATTCCGTCGTAGCGCAAGTGACCCCAACAGGAACATCGGTACCCGTTTGAAGATACAGATACCATTTTCCGCCCTCCTTGCAAGCCAAGAACTTTGATATAGCGCCATAGGATGACGTAGCGGCCGTAGAGATGGTCGACCCTTCTGAGGCAACCCAGGCTGTTGTCTGCTGGTCGTCGAATGCCCAAGAGCTAGCAGAGTCACGACCGCATGTGTCTGAGTGAACTGAAGTTTTACGGTATAATTGTGAGCTTAACTCACAGTGGCTTGTAACTGTGCGCGCTAGTGCCGATATTGAGCCACCAATCATGGCATCCATCGAAGGCACCGATTCCGCCATTGACAAAGTCGTACCCGCCAGTAAACCCGGTCTCTTTAAGAGTCGCGCGCTTCACTTTTTACGAGAGAGCTACCGTTAGTCTCGCCCAAACGAGTTTG
Organism: Tulasnella sp. 424; assembly: GCA_019633425.1. Taxonomy (NCBI): domain Eukaryota; kingdom Fungi; phylum Basidiomycota; class Agaricomycetes; order Cantharellales; family Tulasnellaceae; genus Tulasnella; species Tulasnella sp. 424. The sequence goes on along the minus strand of WSUB01000074.1, from coordinate 70,944 downwards.
CTGGTGACGTGGACGGGCTACTGACCAGCAACAGCCAGCTCAAACCCTGTCACAGCCGTGCCTGTGGTGCTGGCCTAGAAGAACCAGTTTTGCGACATCGATGCTTCCCGTTAAAGATGTGTATAAAGTACTCAAACAAAGTAGTTACTCACCACAATTGGAGCTCCAAGCCTTACGAGATCGCAGAAGGCTATGCCTGTCGGAGTAGGAGGGAAGGGCGCTGCAGACACGGAGGCAAGGAGTCCAGCGGTAGCGAAAGTCAATGTGAACAGGTTATGCATGTCGGATTTTCTTGGCGCTGAAGGTGTAGAGAACGTTTGAGACTCGCACCGAAAGACGAGGTACAGTATTTATCCCAGCTCCTCCTCTAGACTGAACACGTACGTTCCCCCTCTCAGTAGCTATCTTTAGGCTTTTAACCAAGTCTACGAAACAGCATTCACAGAAGGTATGCATGGTGCACTTACCGAATAAGGTCAGGGTCTGTCGGTGGGCGTTCCCTCTCTTTGACGTGGTGCCAGTCCAAAGGACAGATTTAGGTGCCAAGACCAAAATTCTCCCGCACACCTCTCTCTCTCACTTCCCAATCTCCATCCACTAAGAGGCACGGCTTCGCATTCCCGTGAGTCTAACGGGGAAAGTTGAGTGGGGACTTTGACACAGTCAGCAGGACGAGCTTTGGGCAAAAGACATGGGATCAGCTCTCTGCCAGTGGTGCGAGCGTGAAATTTGGGGGGTCATATCGCCTGACGCCGAGGCTGGAGCTCGTACCCAGCACTGCGGATATCTGCGCCAGACTATTGGAACGGCGAAGCGAAAACCTTTTGTCTTGGTTCGAAGGCGGTGTTCTGTATTTAGACCTTCCCCGTCCAGGAACTCGGTGGAGCTTGAGAGAGTTTAGGGGCAAATCGTGCGAACGCGAGAGACCTTTGGAGGTTCGCAAATTCGCTCAAAGAAGCCTGGGGCCCTTACTTCAATTATAAGGCACGGTCGGCGGTTATACTGGGGTTCGAAATATATATTCTTATCGAGGAACCAACAGGTATAACCGAATCATGGAGAAGAAGTATCCACAAACAACTGCGTCGTAGTGCAAGTCTCACTGGCAGGAACATCGGTCCCCGTTTGAAGATACAGAGTCCATTTTCCGCTCTCCTCACAAGCCAAGAACTTTGATGTGGCGGCATATGAGGACGTAGCTGCCGCAGAGACGGTCGACCCGACTGAGGCAACCCAGGTTGTTGTCTGCTGGCTGTCGAATGCCCAAGAGCTAGCAAAGTCACGACCGCATGTATGTGAGTGAATCATAGATTTACGGTATAATTGTGAACCTAACTCACAGTGGTTTGTAACTGTGCGCGCTAGTGCCGATATTGAGCCACCAATTGTGGCATCCATCGAAGGCACCGATTCCTCCGCCGGTAAAGGTCCACCCGCCAATGAACCCACTCGATTCGAGAGTCGCGCGCGTTACTTTCACGAGAGGACTACTGTTAGTCTCGCCGGAGTGAGATTTCTGGTGACATGGATGGGCTACTGACCATCAACAGCCAATTCAAGACCTGTTACAGCGGTGCCTGTCGTGCTCGCCTAAAGGACCAGTGTTGAGACATCAATGTTCCACGTCAAAGATGCATACAAAGTATTCAAACAGAGTAGTTGCTCACCACAATTGGAGGTCCAATCTTTGCGAGAGCACAGAAGATTGTACCTGGTGGAGTAGGAGGGAAGGGCGCTGCAGACACAGAGGCAAAGAGTCCAGCGGTAGCGAAAGCCAATGTGAACAGTTTATGCATATTGGATTTTCTTGGCGTTGAAGGTGTAGAGTAAGTTTGAGACTCGCACTGAAAAACGAGGTATTTATCCCAGCTCCTCCTCTTGGCCGAACACGTACGTCCCCCCTCTCAGTAGCTATCTTTAGACATATTTCAGCTGCAAAACAGCATACACGGCAGGTACGCATGATACACTTGCCGAATAAAGTCAGGGTCTGCCGGTGGGCGTTCCCTTTCCTCGACGTGGTGCCAAGACAAAATTTCTCCGGCACACCTCTCTCCCTCACTTCCCAATCTCCATCCCCTATGAGGCACGGCTTCGCATTCCCGTGAGTCTAATGGGCAAACTTGAGTGGGGACTTTGACACAGTCAGCAGGACGAGTTTCGGGCAAAAGACATGGGATCAGAACTCTGCCAGTGGTGCGAGCGTGAAATTGGGGGGGTCCTGTCGCCTGACGCCGAGGCTGGAGCTCGTACCCAGCACTGCGGATATCTGCGCCAGAATAATATTGGAATGGTGAAGCGAAACCCTTTTGGCTTGGTTCGAAGGCGGTGTTCTGTGTTTAGACCTTCCCCGTCCAGGAACTCGGTGGAGCTTGGGAGAGTTTAGGGGCCAATCGTGCGAACGCGAGAGACCTTGCGGAAGTTCGCACATTCGCTCAAAGAAGCCTGAGGGTCTAGCTTCAATCATAAGGCACGGTCGGCGGTTATAGTAGGGCTCGAAGTATATTGTCTTATTGAGGAACTAACAGGTACAACCGAATCAAATCGCAATTGCAGAAGACTGCGCAAACAACTCCGTCGTAGCGCAAGTGACCCCAGCAGGAACATCGGTGCCCGTTTGAAGATACAGATACCATGTTCCGCTCTCCTCACAGGCCAAGAACTCTGATGTGGCGCTATATGAAGATGTAGCTGCCGCAGAGATGGTCGATCCCTCTGAGGCAACCCAGGTTGTTGTCTCCTTGTCGTCGAATGCCCAAGAGCTATGCGGAGTAAGGACATTGTGAGCTGAAGATATAGTGTAGCTATGCATCGGACTCACAGTGGTTTGTAGCTGTGCGCGCTAGTGCCGATATTGAGCCAGAAATCATGGCATCCATCGAAGGCACCGATTCCTCCGCCGACAAAGTCGTAACCACCAGTGAACCCAGCCGTTTTGAGAGTCGCGCGCGTTACTTTCACGAGAGAGATACCTTTAGTCTCGCACAAAGGAATTTACTGGTGCCGTGGACGGGCTACTGACCATCAACAGCCAATTGAAGATTAGTTACAGCCGTGCCTGTGGTGCTTGCCTAGAAGGACCAGTGTTGCCACATCGATGCTCTCCGTCAAAGAGATATATAAAGCATTCAAGCAAAGTAGTTGCTCACCACAATTGGAGCTCCAAGCCTTGCGATATCGCAGAAGATTATGCCTGATGGAATAGGAGGGAAGGGCGCTGCAGACACGGAAGCCAAGAGTCCAGCGGTAGCGAAAGCCAATTTGAAGATGTTATGCATTCTGGATTTTCTCGGCGTTGAAGGTGTTGAGATTGTTTGAGAATGGCACCGAAAGACGAGGTATTTATCCCAGCCCCTCCTCCAGGCCGAACTCGTTCACCCGTCTCCGTAGCTATCTTTAGACCTTTAGCTATATTTCAACTGCTCGAACAGCATTCACGGCAGCCACACATGATACACTTGCCGAATAGGGTCGGGGGTGGCCGGTTAGCGTATTTACGCTTGTCCAACCTGTCAAGGTCTAACCGGCGGCGCCCTCATGCCGGCCTTCTTCATCTGCATGTTGTGAGCCAGAAGTTGGGAATGGGAAGGAAGAAGTATTTCCAATTTTAGATATGTAGACCTGTTAAGGCGAATGAGATGATGAAGCGCTCGTCGGCGGAGCGGACTCTACCGCCAGGGGCAGACGGTGGGAAAAGCGAAGAGAGCGGGGCAGGGCCCCAGTCTTGCATGAAGAGGAAACAGAAGAGAAGCTTCAACAATGACGGTTTTCGTAGCCGTGCTTTGTAATTGCTTCCGGAACGCAATAAGCGATATGTGTATAATCGCTGAGAACGACGCGGCAATCTCATACCTCGACCGCTACTCACCCTTTTGGGAATCCTACTGCGCATCTTTCAGGATCCAGGATAGTAGCTCCGAATCTTATTAGAGAATCGTAGAACGCGAGCGAAATTAAGACATTTTCCCTAAATAAGACCCGTGAACGCGCGCGTTTGAGCAAGACACGGTGTCGGCATTCCGCTCGAAAGCTTGCGGCTAGGCAGCCCGTGAATCAGGATGGTGCCGAGAGAGAGATATTGCAATACAGGCAGAATCATTGGAAAGGATTCTTGAAAGTGGCGCGACGCCGAAGCTGGTACAATTTGATCATTCGGGGCCTCGTCGAAAGAGGTAACAGTCTATTCAAGGATGAAGATCCGAGTCTATGAGATCGCAGATGGTTTATATGGTCTACCCCAGGACATGTTAATACCACAGGTCAGGCAGCGATTGAGTTATCCTCTTACCATATTCGTCGACAACTACGAGTGGCTCCGGCGTAAATCCACCAGCTTTCAACGAAAGATAAATCACGCCTCCTCCTGAGCGTCGGCTTCCAGAATCTCGCGTTCCAAGCGTTCGCGCTCGGCTTGTCGCATCCGCATGAACGTCAGAGACTCGAAATCCAGGCCTGACGCCGCCGCAGCAGCTGCGGCGGGTATTGGTGGTTTGATAGGTTCCGGGTCAAACGACTGTCCGCAAGACAATGGTCAGGAATAGGTCCGCTAGGTTCAATGGAGCAATGGTTGGTACTCACCAAGTCGTCTGGGAAAGAGCTAAATGCCCCGCCGCTTCCGGCTGCTTTTGACGAAGCAGCGGTGTCTTGCCCCGAAGCAGCAGCGCCTCCGTTTTCTCTCCCACTCCCAAGATGACCCCTCTCCTTCAACCAAGCAACAATGTCCGGCTCCTTCCCCTCCGCCCAGCTGACCTCTATGCCATCCAAGCCACGATTCTTGCGACCGCTTGCCAGCACCGCTGCGAATGCCCCGTCCACTTTATTGAACGGAACGAGAGCAGTGGCATGTTTCGGCGGTTTTGATGGGTTTTTCTTATTGGGTTTGATTGAAAGGACGATGGATGATTCATCGAGCGGTCCAAAGCGTTTCAGCAGCGCTGCGATGTTCTCCGACGTGGTAAGGTCAGGGTAGGTTGCTGGAGAGAATTTGAGTCGTATCGTCGTATCTAGGGGTCCAGCTGTAGGTGGGAGGGGGGGGGGCAAAGATTAGAGTTCCTAGACAGAGATTTCCTGCTGTGGTTAACGACTTACCACTCGGAGCTTCACTCGGGGCTTCTTCCTTCGCCTTCTGTTTTCCTTTCTCCTCTGCAAGTTTAGACATGGCCTCTTGCTTCTCTCGCATAAGCCTCCTCCCTTCCTCTTTAATCATTTCCTCCTCCTGCTGCCGCCGCTGAGCCTCGTGGTGAGCGTCCAGTCGGGACTTCTTGAACTCCCGCTCGCTCTTCTCAAGTTCTTCCATCATGACTTTCCTCTTGTTGTCATATGAGGCAAATCGAAGCTTCTTGGCCTGCTGTGCCTTGAGTTTTGTATCGAGGGCGGTTCTCCGAGTCGGGTCGAGGAGCAGCTCATAAGCGGTGTTAAGTTCGTGGAACTTCTGGGCTACGGGAATGGATAAGAGACTCATCAGTAACCGCAATTCCGGTTCATAACTGAGTCGCATACCTGCTTGTGGATTATTGGGATGCTACGAGAACGCCTGGCGTCAGTCAGATGGACGTTGCGCCTGGAGGAAACGGCCACTCACTCGATCTGGATGGACTTTCAAAGACTTTTGGCGGTAGGCTTTCTTGATCTCAGCCTCTGTTGCTGTTGGCTCGATCTCCAACAGCTCATAGGCATTAATGTCCTCATTATCGGCCATGTTGTGGTGGGGTCGGGTGGTAAGCGGCGTAGAAAAACATTTCAGTCCAAGTCTCAACATAGCCAGGGTCTTTGGCAAACTTTGCTCGGGTACCGGTGCCACGGCCCACAGGTAACAGCCGAAGTCTCTTCGCTCGCAGAACAACTCTCTTTTCGAAGACCAAAATTTAGATATTACTCTTGATTCCAAAGTCAGCTCTAGTAAAAGGTCTCTGAACCGTTGTCACAACAAGTCACGAAGGCGAAGGGGGATTAAACTTAAGACGTTTATATTGAAGCCCATGAAAGGACACTCGCTGCTTGACGCGGCCGCTTCTTTCTGTTTTTCATCGCATTTTTTTCAATGGCCTTTCTGATTTCAAGAGGTCGAGATCACGGTTTCGTTTTCAAGGTCTTAGATTTCCTAACTTCCGGGGCTTGAGCTTCACTGAGAAGCGGCATCTGGTCCGAAACGACACCGACAATCTCCTCAATAGCCCGACATATCGCATGAAATCTAATCACTACTTATGATGGTGAGATTTAGTGTTTGAAATTCCTTCTCACCTCGTAACCTTGTTATATGTCGCTCCAGAACCGCCACCCGGCCCATGCCCAGGCACATGGGATAATCAAACTGAGGCTGACCGTGCTCCAGGTCTGCAGAAGTAACAATGAGCAAAGACCATGTATGAAAGAAGCTATAGAAGCAACAAGGAGCAAAGGAAGAAGAACGATCCTGGCGGCGGCCGGAAGGGATCTGACCGCGTCTGGTATTATTTACGACCCCCCAGACTTCAGGTCCCAAGTCTTCCAGTCACCTGTGTTGTCTCAGAGCATCTAAAGCTCTCTAAGGCACATATTGATAAAGATTCCCAACGAGAGCTGCCGTAACAACTGGAGGAGATTGCCCGACGATGAGAGAAACGCGCAATACAGCCCGGGATCACTTCATAGGTGGCCCACATCTACTATGCCTTTCCTCCTTCTGGCTAAACGGCTTGCGGCTCAGCTATTTTTGGATAGTTCGTTTGAAATCCGGTCGGGAGGACGTCGGGCGAATGGGCTCCGATTCACACGTAGGTCCACCCACGGATACGCAGTCCACCAGCACGAGAATCAGTCAGGCACCGACGCACACTGATCTTCGAAAGGACTCTAGATATACAATAGAGTTTGTTTCAGGCTCTCATCTCACCCTCTGGTTCCGAGATCAGGTCCGTGTGAGATAGAGAAGGTCCTTTTGCTGCCGATGCCGCCGGGGTATTCGGGGAAGGTCTAGCAGCGTCTATGATCCACATGATACTTTCAAGCTTAGCATTCAGTAATGCCTTCTGTGGTTCCCGCTTTCGTCGGAGTCGAACAAACCCGTTCAACTGAGAGGACGGCTTGGGCGTTTTGATCTGTTTCACGAGGTTTGCTGATTCTTTCAGCAACTTTCGAAATGGTCGTGTGCCCTCAATATCGCCGAACTCGATCCATGATTCGCTCCTGAGTTCTAATCTACTCCTTCTGACAGACCGCCTGCTTGATTGAGACATTGGAACTTGTTCTTGAATTTCCCGCATTCAACGACTCTCATACTGTGGACTCGGCCGACCAGAGTAAAGTGAAACTCCGTACATCGGCATGGCGGCAGCTGGCAAGGTATAAATTCAGCAGAAAGATAAGTTGTTCGAGCCTTCAAGTTGTTTAGTATCGTCTTCACTTGACATCTGCAATGCTCCACTCAGTTACATTCGCTCTTACCACTTTCCTCGCTGCTACCCTCACGGGAGCCGTCCCAGCTCCCGCTCCTCAGACTAGCGCTATCCCTCCGATCTGTCAGGTAATTCCACTCGGATCCCCCGCCGTGGTATGTCTCGGTCAAAGCCTGTCATGTCGAAACCTGCCTAACGCTCGAGCTTCGCTAGGCTACGTCGGGACCGCCATCCCAGCCAGCCGGACTGGAACTGACTAACAGCGCATTCTTGACCACCAACAGTACGTACTCCTGACCATACGTATTTGACTTTTCACCAACGTCCACCCTGGCAGATGGCTCTGCCCTACTGACGACGAACGGCTACAAGCAAACCTGGAAATTCACTAATGGAGGATTCGGCGCGTTCGATGCTTGTCGCTACTACTGGCTGAATATTGGAAATAGCACATCGGTGCTCAAGCCATTGTAGGTTATATCTACCCTACCGAGTGACTCTCTGACGGACGTGGCACCGCACCTGCTCGATAGGTCTTGGTCTCTCACCCAGGTCTCTACAAACTGGATCGCTGGATATGGCCAAAATCTCACCGCAGCAGCAACACCGTACTATTTCCAGACGGACCGATTCGTCGCTTGCAAGCTTTTGCAGACTCCCCAGGTCGCTACCAGCTCAGGCCCAGTCCCTACTCCTGTAAGTTCCAACGCAACCACTCCAACTTCCAGCACCGGCTCGGGACCAGTCACTACGGCATATCCAGTCGCAAACAAGTGGGCTTTATACCTCCAAACTGGCCTCGGTGGTTACCCATCTGAGACGGACGATGGCGCGCAGATCGTGGAATGCGTGGAAACTAAGATTTATATCGAGCCCCTTCCTTACGCAAGTACTGCTTAGAACATGATGCTTGTATAAATGTCAGTTGTGAATCTAATGGGTCTGAACTGGTTGGCGGTGGCTCGGATTTGGGCCGAAGCTGAGGGCGACGCGCAGAACGAGGAGAAAGTTTGATCGAAACATGGAATAAATTATCAATCATGACATAACGGTCGGCATCATTACTGCTCTAGCAGTGAGGAGTCTTGGGCGATCTTCAGGTAGTGCTGTCCATTTAGGCCACCTTGGGGCAATTTTCCATACACAGCCGCCTTATTGGACATCTGAGTCGAGACGTGAACGTATGGTTTGAGCTTATGGGAGAAAATAATTAGTGCTTGGGAAAGGCCGGGGCGAGGGAGAGAATAACATACCGGAGAATTGACGATGTCTTCGATGCTGGGGGCAACAAAGTACCGAACCTTTTCGTCTATCAGACGATACTTTGCCTTGCCCCTAACGACATGCTTTCCTGGTGCGCCGGTACGATGACCACCTGGTAGTTGGGCCGCTCCGGTACCTATCGAGAAACTCCATCAATCGACGGTGAATTGACGCGCAAAGACATTCGAAGCTTACCCTTGTAATAGTCTTTGTTTCCTCTTTTTGATGTTAGCGGGAGGCGTGACGCCTTGCTGAATAATGATCTTGACGGAAACATGGGTTGAAACGAAGTGGGTTCAGTGTGCGCTCGAAAATGGATCGTGAAGTCGAATAACGCTTTGTCAGCAATTGAAGTTGTTTGCTCAGGAACTAATTCCCAGCAACGCCACTGGCATTGTATCCACCCTCTCCACACATACGTTTGAACACCTAAAATGGGGCGTAGACCTCCGCAAAGCTCTGGAAATAGAGGTAGGGGCTCTAGAGGGAGGGGGAGGTCCACAGGGAGAAACCGAATGGACAGACTTTTGGACGATATGAGTCGACCAGACTCTGCTATCGACGACGAAAGGCTCGCGAAAGGTTCGGAGGACGGAGAATCTAGTGATGAAGAAGGTGAGGCTAACGGGCATTGGTCTAAAAGTTATTAAGCTTCCCTTGCTGTAGAGCCCATCCCTGTCCCAGTGGCGATGTGGGTCAGTCAGCTTTCCCTGAAAAGGCGTTGATCCAGCACAGTTGACGCCTTGTGCGACTCATTTGGTCAGGATTTTGATCATTGCGATCCTAAACGATGTAGCGGGAAGAAGTTGTCCAGATTGGGTCTGATTAAGGACCTCAGGGTTGGTCAACGATTCAGGGGGATTGTGGTAACGTTCGAGCACTGCGTTTCACTGTCGTCCATCTATCTCATGGCGCAAATCATCGTAATAGCCCTAAAGGGACGGCCCCTGTCTGCCCAGCTGACCGGGCAATAGTGGACGAAGGTGGTGTGGCGGTGGTCGAATGCTCTTGGGCGCGGTTGGACGAAGTTCCCTTCGCCAAAATACGATCTCCAAATGAACGGCTATGTATGTAAAAGAGTCGCTTGCTCTGCCATTCGGTCTGACGCTGCTATGCCCAGTACCATATTTGATCGCAACCAACCCAGTCAATTACGGTAAACCTTGGAGGCTGAATTGTGTCGAAGCACTGGCGGCAGCATTTTATATCGTTGGTTACGACAACGTTGCAGAGCACCTTTTGGAGAAATTCTCCTGGGGTCACACTTTCTGGTCCGTGAACGGGTAAGGCGGCTTAGTTCAATCTGGTCTGGCCACGGATAGCCTTACGGGTTCACTTTATTCTGCAGGGATCTGATAAAAAGATACCGAACGTGTCAGACTTCAGAAGACGTTATACAGATGCAGGAAGCAATCATTGCCGAAATGGAGGCAGCACATGCGGCATCTAGGCAACGCGGAGGCGAGTCTCGCCTTTATGGTTGATGCCGTCATATCTAATCTGGCATCGCCTTTTAGATACAATGGATACGCAGGACGACTTGTGGACCGAAAACACTAATCACATTGGACGGGAGACACGCGGTGCGAAGTTGACGGACGAGGACGAGATCGGGCAGGCAGAAATGAGATGAGTTTCATTGTTGAAGCGTGTTCTTGGTGCCCGGCTGCCTGTTTAAACGCGGTCATTATACAATTTTTTGTGACGAGTCTTTTCCCTGATGGAAGGTGAAACGCTGAAAGGGAGAAGGCAAAACCCAACCCAGTGTGAAAGTAGAAAATTTGAATCCTGACTGCTGCCCTTTCCCTCTACCGACCGTCCCAGTCACCCTTTCAGCTACGATTCTCGCCCGAGTGCTACTCGTAGGCCACGATTACCCTCAACGCAAGCCTCTGGATATCCACAAGCGCCCTTGAATCGCGTCAAATTTACTAACGAACCTCCGGTACGACCTCGCTGCCTGCCTCGTGCGCGCCTCGCTGCAGCAGCCCTCAAACACGACTTCATCGCTTTCCAGTCCCACACTTGCAACACAACGCAAATTTCCAACGATTTCTGATACCAAAGAACTCATTCCACAGCTAACCAATGGCTGCCAACTACTCGGCATATGATGAACCCGTTCCTCATCCTTACTTGCGAGAACCAAAGCTCTATGTCTCAGGACTAGCAGGTGGCATCTCAAAGGAGCACCTCGGAGACTTGTTCCGATACTGCACGCCTTTCCGGCCCATGCTTCAGGTCGATGGCGAAGGCAGATTCCTTCCAGGTACGTTGTTCTTACTCGTTTTCTCGCTTGCTTCTCCAGCCGAGTCCTTACCGCCCGACTCCACGCCAGGTTACATTGAGTTCAAGGCTCTCGAGGCAGGTACGTCGCTCCGAAAGCCACTTAAAGTGCAAATTTTGCCGGAAACTGAACTTCGAGTATCCAATTTGCAGCGGAAAAGGCTCTGGCAACATTGCAAAATCGACCTCTCCCCGCAGACGCGCCGACTTGCAACATTGTTCTTTCACCGTTCCCGCCGACCCAGCCACCTACTTCTTTACCACCTCCATCTGCATTGCCGCGCCTTGTCAAGCAGCTTCCATCTGGTATTACCGACGCGGAACTTTATGATCTTTTCCGGCCGTTCGGGCCGCTTGCTAATGTTCGCAGTGAGGCCGGATTTGGACCAGATATTGGTGTTGTGGAGTTTTGGAGTGAAGACGACGCTCGTCGTGCTGAAGAGGCCATGGTAGGCGTGTTCGGGGCGTGGCTGAGTGAAGAGGACCCTGATCCGATTTTTTGCCCCGAAAGCATTGTGCTGAAGTCGGCGACCAAAACATGTGCGTCCACTTCCCCCCAGCCTCCCTCTTATCCCTCAAAAACGCGTCCATCTCCCTCTTCGATCTTCAATCCCCCTCACAACTACTATGGCCTCTATGCTGACTCTACCCCCCTATTATCCTCAACAACCTGATAGCTCCATTCAGGTCTACCAGCCGCGTCGGGCGCCTGGAGCGCACACCGACTTTAGTGCCAATGCTCCACCCTTCGTCCCAGCTAGTCTTATGTATCAACAACAGCAGCAGCAGCAGCCGACGCCACCCCAAAATGTGAGCCAGCCATCCCATTTCTTCCCTCCCCATTTGTTTGCCATCCCACCACCCGTCACCCCCCAACCTTTATCAAACATTTTGTCACTATCCTCGCCTCCTCCGAACGGCTACGCCCCTCTGCCCCCTCAACATCACTCGCCGAATCATTCCCCAAACCTGGGCGCCCAGCAACAACTATCCCAATACCCCTTCCAACACCAATCCCAACACACCCAGTCGACCGACATGTATGGGATGAATCAACAACAGCAGCCGCAACAGCCGAACACGTATGGGCAGATGACGGGGAATACACCTCCACAGCAACTCCAGCCTACCCCACCGATGACTCCGCAGAGGCACCTGCAGAACATTGGTCCTCACCACTCGCCCTTCAATCCAATGTTCTCTACCCCGCCGAACCTCGGCAACCATTCTCGTTCGTCGAGTCATGGGTCGCCCTCAAACTATTCTCCATTTTCGCTTCCTTACACCCCTCCTCATGCACCTTTTGTCAGTCGCTTGTTCATTACCTCCACTTTTTCCTTACTTTTCCATGTTCATGTGTGACTGCCTAGCGTTAACCCTCCTTTTTACTAACATGCCCCCCTCCCTTACTACAGTACTCCCCTCAGAACGGCTCTCCTCCTTTCCCTCGCTCGCCTCCATCTGCCAACGGTTCCTTCGTGCATGGTGGGTTGCTAATCGCTAAGATCGTCCACTAATACTGACCGCGCGACGGCCAGGTCCAGGTCAGCAGGTCCAATACGCCCCTCCTTTTGGCCCCGGGTCGGGTAGCCACAGCGGTCTGATCGACCCTTGCAACCTCTTCATCAAGGTATGGCGCATACCTCAGTTTGACAAATTGACGAGCCTGACCACCGTGATCAGAACCTGGATCCTAACATCGACTCGAACGAGCTATTTACCACCTTCCGTCGGGTAAGTCACAGTTTGAACCGAGCACAGACCGCAACGCTAATTCTCCTCTTGTAGTTCGGTCACATCGTCAGGTACTTGAACTGTTAGCCGTTGGCCTTCACAGCGCTCACTTTATTCGACCCCTAGTGCCCGGGTTATGCGTACCGAAACCGGCCAGAGCCGAGGCTTTGGCTTTGTATCCTACCAAACTCCTGACCAAGGTTAGCGCCCTTCTAGTTTCGACTGTACTATCTACTAACTTGGCATTCTATTCCCCAGCCTCAAGCGCTCTAAGTGCTATGAATGGCACTACCTTGGGGACCAAGCCTATCATTGTCCGACTGCACGAACCTAAGCAATTGAGGCAAGAGAAGTTGGCCACCCGATACTCCACCGGAGGCAGGAACCCTCATCCCAGAAGTACCACTGGAAGTCCTTCTCCCAGCGACCCCGGTGAAACCCAGTCACCTGGCATGGAGCGTGTCCGAAGGAGTTCTGGGTCGTATTATCAGGTGTGTCATATCCTGATTACTAGGCTTTCCGCGTCTAATGATGTCGGACCCAATTGCAGGCCGCTCTCGCCGGGACGCTCGGTATGGGCTATCAACACGAAGAACTTTCCGCCTTGTCTCCGGTGGTCCGCAAGGACGTCCTTACCGGAGAGCTCACCAGACAAATCAAGAGCCTCGACATCGTCCCTCCTACCGACTTGGCCAGCATTGTCGAATCCTTGTCCAACCTTGCCCTCTCCGACGTGGTTGAGGCGATCCACAACAACGAGATCTTGAAGGAACAAGTAGAGAAACTCACATCTGCTCAGCCTGCACCTCCCGCCCAAGGGGAAACTACTCTCGAGTCTCCTGTACCGGCTGCTCCTCAACCAATCGCCCCCGAAGCATCACAGCTCCTCGATCCAGCCTCCCTGTCAAGCACACCTGCACCTCCAGCATCTGCTCCCGAGCACCCATCCACGCCTCTTTCCGCCACGGGGTCTCTTTCCGATCCTCCACGCACGTCATCCCCATCGGGCTCTCTACTTCTCGGCTCAGAGAAGGACAAGCTCCTTGCCGCCGTCAGTCGCGTGGACGGATCCAACGCAGCTGAGATTACAAATCTCTTGATGTCATTGTCCAAGAAGGAGAGGGCCATGTGCCTGTTCAACCCCGAGTACTTGAAGAACAAGGTCGCAGAGGCCAAGGTCGTGTTGGAAGCTGATGATGAGGCTGAGGCACAGTCTGTATCGACCGCTCTTACGGCTGCCCCCACCACTCCGGCCAAGAGCACGCAAGGCCTCGGATCGGCCATCATGTCTCCTCAGACGTCCGCAATCAGCCTGCACGGCACTTCGGCAGCAGCCACCCCCGAGGTCCCTGGAACTCCAGCGATCACTCCAGCCGTTGTCCATACACTCGCATCCCTGGCTCGCCTTCCAGCAACGGAGATCATCAAGTTGGCCAACTCGCCAAACGCCACTGGATTGCCCCTCGCAAAGGCCGACCCCGAGGTTGTCAAGACCACAGACGAGTTCATCGACAGTCTCAACGGACAATCCGAACAGCAGAAGAAGCAGGTTGTCGGTACCAAACTGTGCGTTGCATATTCCCGCTGATATGTTGTCGGCGCCCCGCTGATTGATGTATACTTTGTGACCCATTAGATTCAAGGCTGTCAAGGCTTTCGGGATCCGCAACGTAAGGGACTTTGACTACCCTCCACATTATCCAGCATGACTGACAAATCATCATTTTGATTTAGGCCAAGATTACCATTCATCTTCTCGACACCGAGGATCTGCGCGCTTTGACGCACCTCATGAACAGCTACCCCTCTGTGTTGAAGGAGAAGGTCCAGCAAGCCGCTGCTGCCACTGCTGCCAAGTAACGAACAGTAACGATTATCACGCTTTCCATTTTCACGAATATCTTCCAGCTTCTGTCAACTTTCTTTCTGATCTTCTCGGTTGCATTCATCGTTCTCCAGCTTGGTTCACCAAAGTCATTCTCGCATTTCCAATTACTCACTTCCGTGTTCACTTTTTTGATATCCCCTTCACAGTAGCTTTGACTTGCTTGGGCCACGTAACTCTCGTTTTTTGAAAGCATTGTTTCTCTTGGTTTAGTTCTTCTTTGATTCATCATCACAATTTTTTTCTTTTCGCTCGGCCGTGTGCTACACATTCGGAGGATGGCTTTGGGGTGCCCTCGCCGTTCGACTAGAAGGGGTAAAGAATGAGTAACTCGGGAAAGTGAGAAGCTTTAGGGTTGACTCCCGAAGTCCTTAAGAGATAAGACGTTGGCCGTCTGTTCCGAGAATTCAGAGGCCACAGCGTTCGGCAAAAGAATGGTAGCTTCCTCCCGACGCCGCAATGACGATGATGCCGGCTCTGTCAACTCCATTGCTTGGCAAGTTCCGGTGTAGCTATCCCGATGACTTTTATGTCCCAGGCAGAGGGAAAGACATGGAAGAGAAGTCGAACGGGATACTGCGGTCCGCCCTTCGATGGCGCCCTGAGAATGGTTGCAAGTGTTTGTTGGGTACTGATCCCGGGCCCCGCCGTAACATCCCTTGACCGCAAACACCCCCACAGGTGATCAAGTCTTTCATCACACCACTCTCCTTGATCCGTGAATAATGATTTACGTGCTATCTTGGGAACATGATACAGTGCACCGCTGTGATCCTCGACACCTCGATCCTGTTTCACGAGCCGAACCCGACACCTGATCCCCCCGCATTCGACAAGCGCGAGTCTTTTCCCAGTTCCCTTGCCGAGTCCTTGAAAGTTTATCCTCCTTCTACTGATTCTTAATGGAGCCATTTTTCTGTTCTGGTTCGCGAATCCTGCATGATGTCTTGCCAAACTTCAAAGGAATCTGATTTTTCCGACACGCCAAGGCACCGGGATTGATTTCGAACGGTGGCCGCTACCCCGAAACTTTCTGCGCCGTTGAGGCGGACCTTGCGTGGGAGGGTTCCGTTATTTGGGAATTCTTCGGGGGCACGAGGGTTTACCATGGTCTTGGCGTGGAGCTTCTTCTGTGCTATATATACGCCTCGGTGCAACTAAGCTTTGGGTCTAACCAGCGACAATCCCCAACCTTAAGCCGCTTCGTTCGTCCACCGATATCTCTAAAGTCATGAAGGCCTCTTTGTCCTGCGTTTCCGTCCTCCTCGCACTCTCCGGTCTCATCGGAGCAGCCCCCGCGCCTTCCACCACTACCACCGCTGCGGAAGCCGACGAAACCTTCTGCATCCAGGTTGTGCAAACCGGCCCCCCGATTGTTGTAAGTCGAGTTCGTGGACTTCCATTCCGGTACCTGATCTCTACCGTCATCCACTAGGCCCCCGGTGCCGGAAACCTGAAATTGACTGGCAGTGTTGGTGAGCGTGATCTGATTACCTGAGTCACGTGGTCGGATCGCTAACTTTTATTTGTCCTCTTAAGGTAACCAGGCCATTCTTCAGCTCGGGGGTTTGACCCAAGGTTGGAATTTCTCCAACGGCGGGTTAGGTTCTCCTCAATGGTGCACTGGCCAATGGCTTAACATTGTGCCAGGGCCCCACCCTTGGAAGAGACTGTACGTTGATAATACTCCACTTTCGCCGAGGGTCGCGCTAACCCTATGGTCTTCTTGAAGCGTCTGGGGTAGCAGTCAGGTTACCACTACCTGGAAGGCTGGATTCGACTCGGACCTTACGGCCAAAAAGACTGCGACGTACAGTCAGACCTCTACATTCTTGGCTTGCTCGCACAACTACCCGACCTTCGCTCCGGAGATGGTCGTGTTCCTCTTGACCGATTCCACTGTCGCCTTGCCCACTGCAGCGGACGATACTTTGGTCGATATCGATGTGTCGTCTTGCGTGAAGACCAAGTTGCATATTGGCTCCGACACTAGCTCTGTAGTTTCTTAGGCAACGACTTGCAGCATGTAACCCAAGCCTAATCATCATGTTGTGTTCTAAATGTTTGATTTGGCGTATTACACCGAGATGAATTCGCTTCCTGCCACAGTAAAAACTAGAGGCCTATGAACTCCCTTAAGCATTCGAAATTGACGAAGCAGCGGCCACATCATCGTTCTCGCCACGCATTTGACCGATTATTGCTCATGCTCGCGAAATTCAACTTGTATACACTCAAGGCGCCAAGGGGGGTAAGTGACAAGTCTCTATTGCGCTTAAGTCTATCGACAGTAGCACATAGAGTGGTAAATGTAAATTCGTAATACAGCTTGTTTTCAAATAGGAGAAGAGCCGATCGACGTCCACCCCTTCCGAAACAGATGTCAGTACCGGTGTGTAAACTCGGTGAGACGAGACCTACAGCTCCAATGTAAAGTGTGGTCTTGACGCAGCTCGAGACGTTAACTGCTGACAGGGTCTCGTCAGATGCGGTGGGGAGGGCACCACCGGTCAAGAGGAATAGAGTCCACGTGGGACTACTAGCGGTGGTGGTCAGCGGCTGGCATGCGAGGAAGTCACCGGTCTCGGCGTAGGTCGCGGTCGCGGTCGCTGTAAGGTATGAGCTGTAGTCTGCCTTCCAAGTGCTCGTGCCCTGGGATCCGCCCCAAACGAGAGGCTTCCAAGGGTGAGTCGAATCGACGATGTTGAGCCAGGTTGACGTCGGGCACCAAGGGAATCCCAGGCCACCATTACCAAAGCTCCATCCGGAGTGGAGACCGGCTTGGGTAAGAGTTGCAATACCTGAGGGCACAAAGTCGGGGTGTCAGTAGAGCCGCGGATCAATTGGGTTAGACGACTGACCGCCTTGGTCGCTGAGCTGTAGGCCGTAGACAGCCGTTCCATTGGTAGATGCCTGAACAAAGCCATGTCATTGAGACGATTAGATAAATGTAGCGCTCGATAGAACATACCGTGACAGGGGGAGTAGGCGGTATGACTGCAGGACATGCGACACCAGTAATCGGGACCGCATTGACGAGAGACGTCAGGGTGAAAACAGAGGAGACGAGGGCGATGGAAAGCTTCATGATACTCGGCGAGGCGGGTTCGGCTGAGGCTTGAACAGAGGCCGCCTTCTGAACATAGAGGACTTATATGCCGCCGGTTGCCCAGCAGAGTGGCGGCACTTTGCGGGGATTTGTCGCCAGAAGAGGTGTGCGCAAATTCGCCAAGCATTCCTTTCCTGGATCTGAAAGTGGCGGAAACCCTATAGAAGTACTTCGAAAGAAGAAGGGAATACAGTAACATTTAAGAGAATTGGGGTCTCAAGCGGCGTTGGGGAGCCGTCCGTGAGACGCATTCCCATGTCGCGATTCGCTTCGCCGGCCTTCCTTTCAGCTTTGCCGTTCGGACAACGGGTTTGCCATTGCCAAGTTTTTCTTCCATAGCACCCGATAGAGGTGCTCATGCCGACTTTTATCCCACTACGTTTAACTCAAACAAGTCGACGCGTTTAGACAACGCTGAACGCGCGTCACAACAGCCAGAAGAGTGCGGGGCGGAGAGCTGTTTTTGCATTGTGCTTGTCAGCAGTGGTGCCGCCGGTTCGTCGGAAACCGACCTAGAGCCGGTTCTGGCTCGGCTTGGTTTCTGCGAACCGACATTCCTGTGCAGCCGAACTGGTTCAAGACCCGAACCAAACCGGCATCGAACTGGTTCTTGTGTGAGCAGTTTCCGACTACTCGTCTTCTGAAATTTCATTTTGCTTCTATTTCCAGTTATAGAATTGCGATCCTATCTGACGATATTGCCATGTATGGTATAATTCCCGTGAGTAGTTTTCATCTACGCAAAGACTACGTGCCCGTTTCGGCAACTCCCTCGATCGATGACGTCACGCTGATTACAACTCTCTTCGGATTACACTAGCTGTGATTTGTATGCGCAAGGAATCCTGCCGAATCAAGTGCCCACAAAGCCTATTGGGTACTTTAAGGGCATTTTGTACTAGTTTTTCACTCGGAACCGTTGGCTCATAGAAGCCTCAGGCCTTAGAAGAGTTTTGAGGCAGTTCGTTTGATAGTTCGTTTCTGCTTCGGTTAAACTTTAATATGTAAAAATCTCAAATAAAGGCAGTTAATCTGCCTTCATGGCATCGCGGGCCTCCAGTCGCGTTCTGCGAGTATGCGGAGGAAATGATAAGTCTCTGTTCCGCTGAAGTCTGTCAACAATATCATGTAGAACCATAGGTCTAAGTCTTGTATCGCTTATTTTTATATAATAGTACCCTCTTCCGAAATAGATGTTAGTACGAGGGTGGACTTCCTAAATGAGACCTACAGATGTGATTAGGAGTTTGGTCTTGATATAGCTCTGGACTTCAACCTTGTCTAGGGTCTCGTCTAACGCAGTGAGGGAGGATAGCGTCGATCAAGGGGAACATTGTTCATTGGGGAACCTTGAGAATTCACTAGCTGCGATGGCCAGAGGCTTGCATGCCAGGAAGTCATCGCTTTCGGAATAGGTCTTGGTCGCATTCGCCTTGAGGTACTTGCTATAGCTAGCCTTTCAAGCAGTCGTGCTCCGGGATGAACTCCAAATTAGAGGCTTTCACGGGCGGACTGAATCAACGATATTGAGCCAGGATGACGTCGGGCACCAAGGATATCCCAAGCGGTCATTGCCAAAATTCCATCCGGCTTCGAGACTGGTTCTGGTAAGAGTTGTAATACCTGAGGGCACAAAGTTTGGGATGAGCGGGACCGGGTATCAATAGTGCATCGGCGACTGATCGCCTTGATTACTGAGCTCGAGGCCGAAGACGACCAAGTGGCATATTGGCTCCGACACTAGCTCTGTAGTTGCTGAGGTAACGACCTGCAGCCTCTACTCCAGACTTAACCATCATATTGCGCCCTAAATGTTTGATTCGCTGTATTACACTGAGATGATTTTGCTTTCCTTCCACACTAAAGACCGGAGGCTTGGCTACCTCAGTCGTATCAACTTAGTTAAGCATTCGAAATTGACGAAGCAGTGGCCACATCATCGTTCTCGCTGCGGAGTTGCCTAGTTATCGCTCATGTTCGCGAAACTCAACATGTACAGTATACACTCGAGGCGCCAGTCCCGTTCTGAGAGTAGGGAAGTAAGTGGCAAGTCTCTAGTGCGCTTAATCCTATCGACAGTAGCATGTAGAATGGTAAATTTAGACTCGTAGAATAGCTTGTTTTCAAATAGGAGAGCCAATGGACGTCCACCCCTTCCGAAACAGATATCAGTATCTGTTTGTAAACCCGGTGAAACGAGACTTACAGGCCCGATGTAAAGTTTGGTCTTAACGCAGCTCTTGGCGTCAACGGTTGACAGGGTCTCGTCAGACGCGGTGGGGAGGGTACCATCGGTCAAGAGGAACAGAGTCCACGTGGGAGCTGCGGCCCAGTTACTAGCTGTAATGGACAGCGGCTTGCATGCGAGGAATTCATCGGTCTCGGCGTAGGTCTTGGTCGCGGTTGCCGTAAGATATTGGCTGTAGCCTGCCTTCCAAGTACTCGTGCCTAGGGCTCGGCCCCAAACGAGAGGCTTCCAAGGGCGAATCGAATCGACGATGTTGAGCCAGGTTGACGTGGGGCACCAAGGGTACCCCAAGCCACCATTGCCGAAGTTCCATCCGTCGTCCAGACCGGCTTTGGTAAGAGTCGCAATACCTGAGAGCACAGAGTCGGGTGTAAGTAGAACCGTGTTTGAACTGGGTTAGATGACTGACCGCCTTGATTACTGAGCTGTAGGCCGTAGACGGCCGTTCCATTGGTACAGGCCTGAACAAAGCCATGTTATTGAGACGATTGGTAAGTCTAGCACTCGATAGAGCATACCGTGACAGGCGGAGTAGGTGGTATGACTGCAGGACAGACGACACCGGTCGGGATTGCATTGACGAGAGACGTCAGGGTGAAAACAGAGCAGACGAGGGCGGCGGAAAGCTTCATGATACTCGATGAGGCACACTGGGCTTAGGTTTGAGAACAGAGGCTGCCTTCTTAACATAGAGGACTTATATCGCGCCGGTTGCCGAGCAGAGGGGCGCAACCTTGCGGGGATTTGTCGCCAGAAGAGGCGTGCGCAAAATCGCCAAGTACTCCTTTACTGGATCTGAAGGTGCCGGATCACCTATCGAAGTCTTCGAAGGAACAAGGGACCACAGTAACCTTTAAGGAACTGGGGTCTCAAGCGGCGTTGGGTAGCCGTCTGTGAGACTCATTCCCATGTCGCGATTCGCTTCGCCGCGAAGCGAAGCCTTCCTTTCATGCTTTGGCGTCCGGACTCCTCCCGCAACGGTTTGTCATCGCCAAGTTTCTCTTCTATGGTACCTGATAGATGTATCTATACTGGGGTTTTCCCGCTGCGTTTCACTCAAACAAGTCGGCGCGTCTAGGAAACGCGCAGTTTGCGGCGGCCAGAAGAGTGCGGGCGTGACCATCCGAAAAGCTATTCTGCATCGAGCTTGTCCATAGGCCGGCTGCACAGTGATCTCCTTGATTAAGGCGTATCTACGTCTTTCGTAAGTGGCGATCGCTCTAATACTTGGACCGAGGCAGGATCAGGAGTGACTGATGACAACCCTTGAATGTAATTGCGGTAGAGCTGGATGTAAGAGCGAGAGATGAAACATAGCTCATATGGTAGGTTCTCCACGAAACCCTGTCTAGATGTGAGGGGAGCTATTAGGATTGCTAAATACCCAGACACTGGAAGCAGCTATCATCCCAAAATGGAAAAGTCACCGCTTGACCGCGGGTTCCACTGTGATACATAAACTCAGTACGTGATTTAGCACGGAAATAGACAGACACTTTACTCTAATCAGTTGCCTTCTCCCGCCGACCGAAAGAGAGCCTACAAATCAGTCGTTAACATTCAAACTCTCATCTCAAGTTAGATTTTACTATGCATCTCGCAACCTACAAGAAAAGACAGTCGCCTGTGCCCTTTGCCGCTGTCTGCTAGTCAATGATGGTGCTGACCGCCTACTCTGACCGCCAGCTGTTCGTTACATCCGCGTACCGAAAGCTACTTAGGACGTGACTCTAGACGAGGATTAAATATATTTCAGAAGAAACTGAAATGTGTCTTAGCGCCAGTCATCGAGGAGCTCTCCCAAACCATGTTGTTGGTTGTCAGGACACGCGGAATACCCATATTACATTCTTTATGTGTATGTGATGACGCTCTGTGGCAAACCATGAAACACTAGGCTACTATTCTGCGCCCAGAAGCTCGCCAAATCTTCACCAATCACTACCAATAGAGCCCTGCGGAAGTAAAGGAGGAGCTTCAACGTTCTAACAGTTTCTGCTATCGCATCGCCTCACCACTTACAGAACCAATGAATAGTTTCGTCGCGACACATGTTGTGATATTGGCATTCGCAAGGGTATCGTCGGTGACGGTGGGCAGAGTGCCGCCCGTATTGAGGAAGACCAGCCATTGAACTTTGGGAGCACCAATGCTCGTAGACGGCTTTATGGGCTTGCATGCAAAGAAGTTGGAGGTTTCAGGGTAGGCCGAAGTTGCCGCTGCGGTCAGATAGACTCCATAGCCTGCTTCCCAGGTGGTGGTAGATAGGGTCGATGACCAAGTCAACGGCTTCCAAGGGTGGGTAGAGGAGCCGATGTTGAGCCAGCGGCTAGTGGGGCACCACGGAGTACCAAGGCCTCCGGCGCCAAAGTTCCAGCCCGCGTAGCCACTGGTGGTCAGGATAGCTGTACCTTCAGCGTTCATGAAAGGTTATAGATTAGAAAGCGGAAGTCTTCGTGATGGAAACGGCGTTACCTCCGCCTATAGCACTGACGGGGGTGCTGTTTCCAAGCTCCAATCCGGAAACGCCCGTACCATCTGCCTAAGCGTGCAAGGGAAGGTCAGCTTACTTCGATCGTCTCTTTTGGTAGGAAAAGTACTTACAGTAATGGCCGGAGTGGGAACAATGATATCAGGGCAAGCTTGACGCGGAACTGCCGATGAAGCAACGGTCACTGCAAGAGAAGATATCAAAGCCAACGAGTAAGCAGCGGACTTCATCGTGATGGATATTATTGAGTGCAGTTTACCAAAGGCTCGAATTTATACGGTTCAAAGCGGTATAAGTCCGGATCCCGCAAAAGACATTCGGATGGGGACGGCCAGGGGCTTTGTGAAGCCGACTTCGTTTCGGCGAGTAGGCATAATCGAGGTAGGCGCTCGAGGATTCAACAAATTGGAGTGTTGATCATGATACTGACAGTTCCCAGAGGTTCTGTCGCAGGCACCGCGAATAACTCGTTCTCATGGGAGGTTCGGCGCTATTTTCTCCTTCCATCGAATTTCCCCAACTGCGGGTCTCCTCAATACTGCACCGACCAATGGTGTAACATCGTGCCTAAGCCCATTATTGGAAGAGACTGTGATCTGATTATGCCCCACTATCGCCAACGACACGGTAACTTTGGGGTCTTTGTGAAGTGTCTGGGGTAGCAAGCAGCTCACCACCACCTGGAAGGCCGGATACGACTCCGATTGCGTCAAGGCCAAGTTGCAAACTGTTTTCGACACTAGCTTCGTAGTCTACTCGGCGAAGATCTAAAATGTGTGCCCCAGACATAATCATAATGCTGTATTCTAAGTGTTTGAATTGACGTATTGCAACGAGATGATTTCTCTTTCCTGCGTCCTTGACGAAGCAGCTGCCACATCACCATTCTCGCTGAGCGGCTAGCTAAGTAAAGCTCATTCCCACAAGCTTCAATATGCCAATTTCTCAAATAAGGGCAGTTAGTCTGCCTTCATAGCATTGTGGGGCACCAGTCGGGTTCCACGAGTACGCAGGGAAGTGATAAATCTCAAGATAATGTCATGTAGAGCCGGAAGTCTAAGTCTCGTATCGCTTATCTTTATATAATAGCAGCCCCCTTCCGAAATAGAAGTTAGTACGAGAGTGGACTTCCTAAACGATCATGAGACCTACAGATGTGATGAAGAGTTTGGTCTTGACGCAGCTCTGGACTTCAACTTTGTCGAGGGTCTCGTCCGACGCAGTGGGGAGGATACCGTCGGTCAAGAGGAACAGTGTCCATTTGGGAGCCTTGGAGAATTCACTAGCTGTGATGGCTAGGGGCTTGCATGCCAGGAAGTCATCGCTTTCGGAGTAGGTATTGGTCGCGTTCGCCGTAAGATACTTGCTATAGCCAGCCTTCCAAGTAGTCGTGCTCTGAGGCGCACCCCAAACTAGAGGCTTCCAAGGGCGGATCGAATTAACGATGTTTAGCCAGGATGACGTCGGGCACCAAGGGTATCCCAAGCCACCATTGCCAAAGTTCCATCCGGAGTGGAGACCGGCTTGGGTAAGAGTTGCAATACCTGAGGGCACAGCGTCGGGGGTGAGTAGAACCGGGAACAAATAGGGTACGGAATACTGACCGCCTTGGTTACTGAGCTCGAGGCCGAATACGGCCGTTCCACTGGGATATGCCTATTTGAAGCCATATAATTAAAACACTTGTACCCTACAACACTCGATCGGACATACCACGACTGGGGGAGTAGGCATGACTACCGCAGGGCAGTAGACGGTTGCATCGACAAGAGACGTCAGTGCAAAAACAGTAGAGAAGAGGGCGGTGGAAAGCTTCATGATAACCGGTGAGGTCGTGTAGGCTTAGGTATGAGAGAGGTGGTCATCTGTTGAGCGTGGAGGAGTTATACTTAAGCGAGCCGCCAAGCCCGGAGCCGATACTTCGCGGGGATTTGTCGCGAGAAGCAAATTTGCACAAACCCGCCAAGCCTCCATCACTAAGTTCGAGAGTGGCCGAGAAGTCATCGAAGCACAACTGAGGAACACGAAGCTACAGTAACTTTCAATAGAAATGGGGTCTGGAGCGGCGTCGGGTAGCTTTCGGTGAGACTGATTCTCATGTCACGATGTGTATTCAGTGCGGCCTCGTCTCTATTTTTGCCGTACGTATTCCTACAGGGACAGGGTGGTCATGTTCAATTGTTTCTTCCGTCGTACCTGATAGAGGCGCCTGCCCTGGCTTTGCTACGGTCCGGTTCACTCGGATGAGCAAGCGTGCTTCGAGAACGATGAACACACAGAAGAGGACGAGGGTGACCATCCGGAGAGCTGTTTTGAATTCTATCTGTCCATACGTCAGCTGTATATTGCAACAAGTTCCTAGAATTGGGCAGATCCGCGCCTATCGCTTATAGGTGGCGATTGTGTTTAGTATTCGTCAGGCACGCATTTTCCCTGTAGTACACGTCACTTTATCATCGCTCATTTTTGAGCTCTGTCTCACCCCCCCCCCGGTGAAGCGAATACGGAGCCAGGATGATAGCATTTCCTAATTATGTACTCTAAGAGATATAGAGAGGTTCGGGGGCGCGCGGAGGGTTTGGGGGTTTGTATTTGTGGACTGGAAGTAGTGGCGACCTGCCGTCAGCGAAGGGGGGAAGCGGGGGTTCACTGTCGACAGTATGACATATAGGAAAGTAATGGGTGAATGAATAATAGAGGTGCACGGGCATGATCGGAGGTAATAAACTGGTGGTTGTGTTGGGGAAATGTCTTTGTTTGTTTTCGCTCCATGACGCAACATTTCCATGGACGAAGTGTTCGATCGGGCGCCATTCATAACGTTTTTATCCTGGGCTCAGAGAAGGCGCACTTTTACTTGCGATGTTAGTTTAAATGAGAATTAAAGGAAACAGTTGATGCTAGGATGCTGGGGGCTTCCATGCTGTCACATTACATAGTCGGGACGAGTTCTCTCCATCGTCCGGCGGATCTTCCAAGCGTCCCAAGTCATGTCGCTTCTCATAATAATGGTTCGAGGTGTAATTAGCAGAAGCAGTAAGCTTTGTCGTTTGCACCGGCGGCTGAACCCATTGTGACTCACGACGCGGTGTTCAGTTCTCCCCGTACCGTCCTAAAAACGCGTCCTTATCGGCAGGGGCACGAATGACGTCACCCCGGACTGCCGAACTAACCAGGAAATTCGCATCGTACTGGCCTGGAAGCAGATAACCTGAGTAATGTTCTTGTCCTATCTCTTCTCTTACAGCGACCTTGGTCCAACCCACTTCCGTCAGTTCTCAGCGACATTGCAGTGATGGTACCATCTCCGGCGATCGACTACGTATGGTTCCATCGAGCCCTAAACTCACCGACGACTTCATCACACAATCATAGCTACTACTTTGGTGAGGAGTGATCGGGAGTAGCTAGCGACAGCCCCTGAATGACATCGTGGTAGAACTGGGTGCAACAGCAAGAAATGGAACATAACTTGGGGGATAGGCACTCCATGAAAGCTTAGTTCGAATGAAAGTTAGGCTCTCCAGGACTGTGGACTGATTACCCCCTTGAACCGTACCCAGACCCCAAAAGGGAAAGCCACTCCTCTGTTGCGGCTTTCACTGCGACCCATAAATATTCCGTGCACTCATTTCTTTGCATTGAAATATTCATAGGCTTTGCTATAATCAGTTGTCCTCGCATCTCCCGCCGGTCGAAAGGGAGCTAATCAACCAGCTGTCAAGCATTTACCAGTTAACATCCCAAGTTAGAGTTTATTATGTCTTTCACATTTCCAAGGAAAAAATTAATCTAGATATGCCGTTAGTCGATCGCTACTAGACAATGAATTTTTACGGAAAAGATGGTTTTGCGCCTAGCGGACTTCATTGTACATGTGATGGATTATGCTGGGTGCAATTACCAACGACTCGAACTTATACATGCATGCATAGTGCAAGGCGGAATAAGCCCTGCAAAGACGTTTGGAAGGCGGCGGCCACGGACATTGCGAAGTAGCTGGGTTGACAGGACCTGAGGTAGGCGCCCGCGGATTCAATAGGTTGGAATGTCGATCCTGATCATGGAAATTCCCGCGGGGGATTCTCGGTGCCCAATTTCTCCTTCAACTGTATGGGACCGAATTCATAAAGTCGGCTCTGTATGAAAGTTAAGCTAGGAGGAATGCTAAATGCCCACTACCTGGAACAACCTCTATTCCCAAAGAGAGAACTCGCGACTTGACTACAGGCTTCACCGCAATCCATAACATTCATTCAGTACCAGATTTGCACGAGAATCGTCGAACCTTTGTTGTAATCACTTGTCTACACTCAGCCTCCCACCTGTCGAATCAAAGTCGATCAATAAGCCCGTCAGACATATAATTGTTATCGCAAGCAAAACTCAATTACATCTCTCGAGTTTTCTGAGCAAAAAGAAACCGGTATGTGCACTTAGTCGTCGGCTAGCAGGCAGTGATTGATTATAGAGAAGTCGATTAGCACGGGCAGCGAGCTTCCGGGCTCTGATGGCCAGCTTTCGGCTATGCCCCACTTTGCATAAGGCACTTTAATGCGTTAAACTGAATGAAGGTTGATAATTGCTTAAGAATAGAGAACGGCGAAGTATGGTTTGGCTCCTGTTATCGAAGAATCCTTGACTGCTTGGTTTCGAGAGACACCAAACGCCCCATTGTATTCCTCATAGAGTAAGACATCTTGTAGCAAAGTATGATACGTGTTGAGCTACATCTCTGTGCCCATATGTTTGCCGTGCCTTTACCAACCGCTACCGCTGTCATCCTGCCAGGACAAAAGGAAGAGTTTCAACAATCTAGCAGTTTCCGCCATTGCATCGCCTCATCACTTACATAACCAATGAATAGTTTCGTCTGGACACATGTTGAGATATTGACGTTCGAAAGCGTATCGTCGCTGACGGTGGGCAAAGTGCTGCCAGTAAGGAGGAAGAGCGGCCATTGAACCGCGGGTGCGCCAATGGACTTAGACGGCGATAAGGCCTTGCATGCAATGAAGTTGGAGGTCTCAGAGTAGTCCGAAGTTGCCGATGCGGTCAGATAGACTCCAAAGCCCGTTTCCCAGGTGGTTGTAGATTCGGTGTATGACCAAGTCAACGGCTTCCAAGGGTGGGTGGAGGAGCCGATGTTGAGCCAGCGGGTAGCAGTGGAGCACGACGGATAACCAAGCCCTCCGCTGCCGAAGTTCCAGCCCGTGGAACCACTGGTCGTAAGGATAACCGTACCTACAGCGTTTATGAGAGGTTGTGGATTAGAAAGCGGAAGCCTCCGTAAAGGGCACGGGGTTACCTGTGCCTGCCGGAGCTATGGGGTTGCTGTTCCCAACCTGCCATCCGGAAACTCCCGTACCGTCTGCCTGAGTGTGCGTAGGAAGATTAGCTTTCTCGGATTGTCTTTCCTGGTATGGAAAGTACTTACAGTAATGGCCACGGTGGGACAAGTTTGACGTGGAACCGCAGATGAAGCAACGGTCACCGCAAGGGATGATATCAAAGCCAACGAGTACGCAGCGGACTTCATTGTGATGGATGATGCTGGGTGCAGTTTACCAACGATTCGAATTTATACATGCATGTATAGTGAAAAGCGGCATAAGCCCCGCAAAAGACGTTTGGAAGGCGGTGGCCAGGGACATTGCGAAGCAGCTGGATTGACAGAAAGACGCCCGAGGATTCAATAGGTTGGAATATCGATCCTGATCATGGAATTCCCGGCGGTTCCGTCGCGGGAATCGTCAATAATTCGCGCGGTGGATTTTCGGTGCCTGATTTCTCTTTCAGCTGTATGTGTATGGGACCGAATTCATAAAGTCTGCTCTGTATGAAAGCTAAGCTAGGAGGAATGCTAAGTGCCCACTACCTGGAACAGCCCCTATTCCCAAAGATAGAACTCGTTACTTAACTACGGGCTTCACCACAATCCATAACATTCATCCAGTACCAGATTTTGCACGAAATCGTCGAACCTTTGTTGTAATCACTTGTCTACACTCCTCCCCTCTGTCGAATAAAAGTCGATCAATAAGCCGTCAGCCATACATATAACTGTTGTCGCAAATTAAACCTAATCACATCTTTCGAGCTCTCTGGGCAAAAAGGAATTAGTATGTGTACACTTAGTCGTCGGGTACCAGACAGTGATTGATTATACGGAAGTGGATTAGCACGGAATTAGACAAGTAGACAGAAACTGAGATAGGAGCCCGAGAATTAGATAAATTGGGATATCGATCCTGGTCATGGAATTCTCAAAGGTTCTGTCACGGGGATCGCCAATAATTTGCGCGGGAGGGCACGGGATGCCGCCGTCAGTCAGACGCACAGGGTTAACCCGCAGTTACCTTCCCGCGGCTAAGCTATGTGCCTTCATTAGCACATTGTCTCAGCATCAGGGCTAAGATCAAATATGCACTAGGTATTCAATCCAACGCATTTGTCTGGCTAGTCATTAAATGATCGCTCTCGTCGAACAAGCGTGCAGTCGAAATATGTGCGCAAATTGTGACACGCAATGGTAGCCTCGTCCTGCTTCCACCCTGAACCAAATTTGCTCTTCAGATTGACCCTCCAGCGAAACCTTTACCGGCGGGTATCGTCAAGCATTGTGGGCGCCACGGGATTGCCAGCAAGAAGCTGTCCATGCGTTCGACTCCGCATCTTCTAAGAGTACAAAGCATAGTCGAGCACGACGCACACCCACCTCAGACCCTTGCCCGGAACCCCTAGCCACTTCCCATCATCATATATCTATGAATTCTTGGTCGCTGATTGAGGTCGCTTCCCCCATTCTCAGTACGATCTATCAGAGCCTAACCAACCCACTTGGCGGATCCCTGTTGGGAAGCCGTCGGGTCACTCCATTGGAGAATTCGAAACACACTCTATGATCCAAAACAGTGTTTTGCGTACCAAACATGGATGACAAATGAGACTGGAGTCGAGGGATTGTCGGTAGAACTCCCGTATCAGGTACCAAGGGTTCATTGCAGAAGATAATCCCTTCCAGCCATTGTCTGGTGTGAAGCCTAGTCTCACGGGGTATTCGGTGGAAAAGTTGAGAGAAGTTTCTCTCGTACCTGCTGACAATCTATTCGGGTCTAGGGCGGGGCTGAGACCGTGGCATCAATGATCACGGTCTTGGCTTGGCCGCGTCACGCATCAGACTGCTTACCCCGTTAGTGGTTTCTGACGAAGTTCGGTTTTGGATTCACTTCTGACCGCTCTACCGTCGTCTTGGACTATTAGAGATATGCCAAGAAATTCTTCTGCTCCACTGTGAGGCGGTACGGGCCTTCCGCCACGCCCGCGCACTTTGTTCATGGAGATAAGAAACACTTGCCAAGCCCGCTGCCCGGCGGGACTACGGCCAGGCCTCGTCGACTTGCGACGTATAAATAGCTCTAATGGCTGACGGTTTGCAGGGATAGCACAAGAAATTGTCAAGTAACATCAAGATGAAACCATCCACTTGCGGAATCCTGGTCACAGCCCTGGCATCGATGGTAGCTGCAGCGCCAGCTGTGACCGCTATCGATCCACCACCCACATGTACGATGATATACGGAGCGCCTATTCTTGTACGTAGCCATCTTTGTGATGTCTTCGGGTTTAGAATGTGTCTGACGCAACTTCTGGCGAAAGGCACTATCCGACTCAGCAGCGATCAACTATTTGCAGCTAACTAACACCTGTGAGTATTATAGCCTCTAGTATTACGAACTATATATCGTTTAACATTCTATAATGTGTAGACGGCGCGGCGACGCTCACGGATTCGGGTTATCACCCACAGTGGGACTTTACTGGTGGAGGCATCGGAGTTTCCGGATGCGTCGGGACGGCTCCCTGGCTTACCATTGGCACTTCAAATGGACCAAGGAAGCCTCTGTAAGTGACACAAGACAGGCATAAACTGTCGAAGTAACTCTCTACTATCATTAGATCTTGGACGCGAGCCGAAATCACTACTAGCTGGGATGCAGCCTACTTCAAGAACGTTACTGCAAAGGCCACTTCTTCTTACAGCTCAACTTCGACATTCTTAGCCTGCCGGCCCAAGAAGGGGGTCATAAGCACTTCCACACCTTGGAAACTCTACCTCTTAACGGATGATACCCCAGCCCCTGCGGGATCGGTCCCGCTGTACGACGTTGAAGTCGAGACTTGTGAGAAGACTCAGTTATTCGTAGAGCCAATTCGAGGGTGAGAGGCCCTTGTCCATAGAGCTTAGGTACCGTTGAATTGGAGGGCGGATGATAGCTTCTACTTCCGCCGACTTCCCCCGATTTCGTCGGAAACGTGTGAAAGGACGATCTCTAGGCATATCGGGTTTCTCCCACTGCAAAGTTCCTGCTATATTCAGTCTCAGCAGCATTCTAATGATTGAGTCGGTGAATTGTGAACTCTGCCTACCGCGACAAAAATAGGCCCAGAATCGTATGTGCGCCGAGCTTTGACCTACTTCGGCATTCGAGTTGCACATTTAAGCGGAAGAGTCCAGCAAGGATATGCAATAATTCATATCCAGTGTACCAGAGTGAGATATGATTGCCTTCGCCAAGCTCTCCCTTCTGGCAACTCTTATGACCGGAGCGGTTGTGGGTGCCCCAGCTCCACAATCATCCTCGCTTGTGGTCTGCCCAACTGCTTACACATACGGAGTTGAGGTTCGTATTTTTCACCAATTGCTGCCATGTATATGCTGAATATCTGGGCTGAGTTTAGGCGACCACGCCCGGAACGCCCGTTTATGGTCTAGAATTGACCGATTCGAGTACGTCCTTTCACGTTCAGTTCGGTCCTTTATTGATTGGATTCCATTAACCCAACACCACACAGGTGGACTCGCCACTTTAACCTCAAACGGTCTTCATAGCGGGTGGAACTTTGCCAATGGCGGGATTGCCGCCTTTGAAGGGGTTGGTTGCGCGTACAAGTACCTGAACATCGTAGCTAGCACTCATCCATGGAAGCCTCTGTCAGTATTTCTCCTCGTTGCTACTTGGATGAACTGGCTCACATGCTTTTGGCAGCATCTGGCAGTCTACGCAGTCTACAAACACCTGGAAGGCATCTCCAGGGTCGACGATTACCGCTCTGGCCACATCTTCGTACGGCCAAACGTCGACCTTCCTGGCCTGCCGCCGTCCATCAGCCGCCAGCGGATCCACAACCTGGGCCCTCTTTTTACTTACAGATAACGTTCTTCCTTCTGCGACAGACGATTCCCTTGGCGACATCGTAGTTTCCACATGCACGAAGACGGTGCTCTACGTAAATACGACTCCATAAGCGGTGCTCCACTAGTCAGATACGGAATAATGCTAGATATGGCCGCTAGGGACTATTCCGTGTGGGGCTGAGGCCTCGGTACCTGTGAACATATATAAATTTGGAACCGGTTGTTGTGATCAGGACAAGCTGGGGATACTAAGCAAACAACGCGTAAACAGTTCGATTTAGGTTTGAACCGATTCTACCAACAACATCGAGCCAGCATCACGCATTCAACTGTACAATACAACTACTGAGCCATGGTCCGCAAGGCAAAAGAGTCTACAATAGACATAGAAGAATTACCAGAACTTATTGCTCCTATTTTTCAACAAGCACAACTCTCTCTCGCCAACCACCGCAAGAATGTAGTCTCCCTTCACAAGCTCCACGAACAAGCGGCCCAAATTACCCAGACATTGGGGAAAGGCAAAGGGATACAGCTCACCGGGGAAGCCGCTTTTAGCAAGGCTTTTATATCTATGGTGAACCGCATCCTTCCTATAAAGAAAGGTGTAAGTCAGGCGGACAAGTCCATCAAGTTCGTTGCCGCGTTCGTCCGCTACACGTCAGAGAAAGGTGAATCCGCCTGTTTTATCACTTGGTGGCTTTCCGCTTATCTTTGGCATCAGCTGCTGAAGAGAAGCAGAAGGATGGAGAAACAGACGAAGAAGACACAACAGCCTCCCGATTCGTGGCTCTCCTAGTGAAGCACCTCCTTCGAGGATTTCAGGCAAAAGACAAGAATGTACGACTTCGAGTATTGCAGTGTGTTGCGGAAATGATTTCATCCGTCGGAGAAATGGAGTAAGTCTGGTGGAGATTGGTTGAACACTGGGTCCTAACAGACGGCTTTAGCGAAGACCTATATCTTGCGCTGCGTTCTGCTCTCTTGGAGAGAATACGAGACAAGGAAGTCCCAGTGCGTGTCCAAGCGGTTATTGCTCTAGCCAAACTTCAAGGGGACAATCCCGAAGAGATGGAGGAGGAGGAACAAAGCGTGTCGGAGGTTCTGGTCGATGTCTTGCAATATGACCCTTCACCGCACGTATTTCTCCCCTAACTCTCGCATTTCCAAGCTGAATTTCTTCTGAACTCAGGGATGTCCGTCGAGCTGCTCTCCTCAACATTGCAGCGTCAAAAACTACATTAGACGCCATCCTCTCGAGGACTCGCGACCAAGACACGACGATCCGGAAGATACTCTATTCCCACGTCTTGGCTGGCCTTCCACACCCCAAGCTTTTGACTATTTCCCAAAGAGAGGAAGTTGTCAAAAATGGCCTAAAAGATCGAGAATCTACTGTGCGAGCCGCGGCAGGGCGCTTGGTTGGAACATGGGTGGACCTTTTCGAAGGCGGTCTGGTGGAGGTCAGTAGACTTATTTGCGTTGAGGCAATCAGAATTCTCAGCGATCTGCAACAGCTTCTAAAAATGTTCGACCTGATCGGCAGCGAAGAGGTTGCCCAGGAAGCATTACTCTCGGCATTCATCACGCGACCAGACCTTTTCGATTCCGTGGAATTCACTGGCAAGTCCCATAGAACCTTTATGTATTATGTCCTGTTCGCTCACGACTATCTCAGATGCCTACTGGGAGGATTTAACACCGGAGAAGGCCTTACTTGCTCGTGTTTTCGTCGATCATTGTGTTTCCATCAAAGTACGCCTCTTTCTTCCGACTCCTCTCGAGGTCATTTCTAAAATTGCTTGGCCATAGGATACATCACGAATTGAATCCTCTCTGCCCGTTGTGACAGCTTTGGCCTTCAGGATCCAACACTGCTACAATACGCTTCTCGAGCTATCTAAAGAGCTGGAGGCTCAGGATAGGGAGGATAGCATGGAAGTAGATGGCGATAGTCAGGCAGATCGGGAGGAACGGCGGAGCAGCATGGAATTTATAGTGGCGCAACTGCTCAAATTGGCAGTGAACTTGGATTATTCAGACGAAATTGGCAGAAGGAAGATGTTCGGACTTGTCCGTAAGTATAGGCCTCCAGGGGTCGCAAACGACTTCCGACTTCTGACCTCCATTCACACAGGGGAAATGACTGGCCAGGAAAGCTTGCCAGAAGGCCTCGTTGCGCGGTGTCTTGATGTACTGCGTAAGCTATCGCCAAATGAACGAGATTTGATTCGTTTGGTGGTCGAGGTCATTCAAGAGCTGAGAGATTTGGCTCGGCAAGATGAACCTGAGGTTTGTCTTGGAGCCTGCATTGCACGGATCCAGGCTAATGTGTTTTCCATACGATAGCCCGAGCCTGCTGTAAACGGGGATGAAAGCCAGTTCGGGGACGATCGCACCGAAGCGGGCAGACCACCGGTTCCTGCACCAAGAGAGATAACCCCGGAAACGCAGGCCAGAATAGAAGCTATCGATCTCCGTTGTTTGGCTCTGTGCGTTGGGATGCTCGAGCGAGTGAATTCTGTAAGCGAATGATGTGATCTACATGGAGCAGCACTGAATTTCCTTCTGATCGTAGACGCTCCAAGATAACTCGGCTCTGCACGGACTGCTCCCCGAACTTATAATTCCTTCCGTTCGGTCAAAAGACCCACTGCTTCGCGAACGAGGGTTGACAAGTCTAGGACTCTGTTGCTTGATCGATAAAGTAAGTTGCATTTAACCAGTTCTACTGGATATCCAGCGCTGATGCGATTGTTCCATCAGAAAATCGCTCTAAGCTCTTTCACTCTCTTCGTGCAACAAGCGCAAGTTGCCACAGAGGAGATCAAGAAACGGTGCATGGAAACGGTCTTCGACCTCCTGATGGTTTACGAATCCGAGTTTTTCAAAGCCGTAAGTGTTGAGCCTAGAATACATCTAACGCATCGCTCACGTCTCTTATCCCATTCAGGAGAACCGCATCGAAGTGCTTCTTCTCCAGATTCTAGACCAAGACTCTCCAGAAGTGCAGGCAATCGCATGCGAAGGGGTGGCGAAGCTTATGCTTTCAGGAATAGCCGCCGATGACAGGGTAAGGCCCGATAGAGCTTATATTTCATAAGAAGATTTA
The DNA here is from genome assembly GCA_019633425.1 of Tulasnella sp. 424. Lineage (NCBI taxonomy): Eukaryota > Fungi > Basidiomycota > Agaricomycetes > Cantharellales > Tulasnellaceae > Tulasnella > Tulasnella sp. 424. Next base: position 36,241 of record WSUB01000074.1, on the reverse strand, counting down.
ACCTGACTGTTCACTCCTGCTTCAGCTTCTCCGGAGTCTTGTTATTCTTTACCTCACGCCTGAAACTGAAGAGAACCAAGCTTTACGGCAGTGCCTGAGTTATTTCTTCCCGGTATATTGCTATTCGTCCCCTCTCAACCAGAGAAGAATGCAACACGTACGCTCCGGAACAATGGAACAATGTGCATAGACTGATTGGTTTCATGCAGATCTTTTTAGAAACGTACTGGCACCTGAAGGAATACCGCGAATCGCTTGACGAGGATCAAGAGATGGTCCCCCCTTCCCAGATCACGCTGTTATTTGTGGACTGGACGGATCCTCAAAAAGCGGTGTAGGTGGTTTCAAGCTCCATCAGAATGGTCTCCAGTTTGACACGACTTTAGCGAGATGAAGGATCAAGTTCCTGACACGGCAGTCCAAGCGGAACTAGCTTCCGATATCATCAAGGCTCTCCTCATCGGGAAATACCCGGTTCAATTAGAGCCAAACATCAGGGCAGACCTTGCGATCAGCAGTCAGTTGGTTTCTAGCCTGCGTCTGTGGAGTGACTGACCAGTCCATTGTTGCAGAGGAGGACAAGAAAGTTCTCTGCCAGATGCTCGGGCGACTTTACATACCAGCAGACCTTGACTACGACAAAGCACTTCAGCTTAAGATCTTGACGTCTGCATTAATGATGGTACCGTGGGCCTTTCTATGTCCTGAGAAATGCATGCTAACATTGGTTGAACCAGCACCGTCCATTAAAAGATACAGTGTCGAAGAACGCGTTTACCAAATTTGACAACTCGTTATCCAAAACACTGGCAGAGCAGCTTGCTGGGTTCAAGGAGGAAGATTACGTAGAGTTGGATGAGATCTGTAAGCGCTTCGACTGGGCAGAAGACGTCCTAGCGGACGACTCTTCTGAAGGGGAAGATTATGGTGAATCGCACGAACCCACCCCCCATAAGGCCAGGAGAGTTCCAAGGGCAAGGTCAGTTATCCTTTCCCCCTTCAGGAAAGAAATCTCATTCTGTTCTGGACTTCAGGGATCCTAGAGTGCAAGCCGCCAGAGCAACGCGGAAGAGGAAAGCCCAGGAGGAACTAAACCAGGAAGTGGACAAAATGCTGGAAAGCGATGAGAGCGAGGAGGAGGAAAAGGATGAAGATGCTGAGGTAGAGTCGGTACTAAGCGTGACGGGAGCCAGTGATGAGGAGTGAACAGAGTTGGAAGGGTCGTGTCCGCCCATCTGAAGCATGATATAGCTTTTAGCGATACCCTATTGTTGTACAACCATATATCAGCTATGATTTTGAGCAACTATTGTTAGACTATCGGCGCATGGCAACTCCGATTTGTGATTGATCACTAGGTTTGTCTTGGACCGCGTACGAAGGAACCGTGACTGGACGTCAACCAAAGACCCACAGCTCGCTCACGACATCATTTGGCTGTGCGAGACTATTCACATCCTTCGACAACCCTTCAGGGAATAGTTCGTCTTTCTTTAGTTCGAAGGTCATGGCAGGATCTTTCTTGAAGGTTCGTTTGGCTTCTGTCTCGAAAAGCTACAGAGACCGAGGATCAGTTCTCTGGGATAGATAGAAGTGCTCGCAACTACGAGACGCACCGTCGTGTATGTGTGGTCCAAAAAGTCTTCCATTAGGAACGGTGGTTTTGTGAAGGGGTTGCTGAATAATTTAGCAAGAGTGGCTATTGTTTCTGAGTAATGGTGTTGAAATGAGGCTAGCTCCCAAAGAGAAGATGCAATGGCATTGGTAAGTAGTGGAGAAGCTTCATCGGCTTCGAATGGATCTTCAAGACCGACAGAATTTAGAATGGTTCGAGCAGCATTAGAGAACGAGAGACTTACCAACGTAGTTCTCCACGTGCTCTTGGTGAATCATCACCATCAATGCCGGGTGCCGTTTGATTAGATTGTATACAAAAGGCATTAGCATTATGAGTGCAGCGGGTGGAGCACTGAGAGAGAGTCGAGAGAGTCGCTTCACAAAAGATGCCACCAGCTGGACCGGCAGATGGCTTCGTATATAATCAGAACCTGCCAACAGATGGCCAAAGTCCTTCTACTCACGTTGAGGATAAGAATAGGTCCATCAGTCTAAAGAATCTAGCCCGATATTTGACATGGAGGATGTTCCGGTCGACAAATGCATACAGCCGAGTATAGAAATCAGGGTAGTCACTATGAAAACAATCCTGTCAGCGTTTCATGCATATTTTGTCGGCGATGGTAAATGACGCACAGGTTATAGTCTTTAATCATAGTGAAAAGTCCGTTGAGAGCGAGGAGTCCTACTGAACCACCTGAAGAAACACCAAATCATCAATGGATGCGGAAGCCGCTACGCCGCGCTGCCCTCACCGAAGTCCACACAACTTGAAATCCAATCCATCAGACGCACTGGGCGTGTGAAATGTGGGAGGACTCCTCGATGGAGAATGCTCAGAGCGCGGGTAGAGAACGCGGAAGACGAGGCGAGATGCGGGACGAGTGACGCCCAGCAGTTGGAGAATTGCACTCGATGGGAATCCAGAGAATGGAGCGATGCAATCAGTGACAGGCTATTGATGCGTTTCTTCTTCTGCTTGTCGGATGGTACTGAAGGGATGCCCTCGTCTGGCTCGTCAAAGAACCTCCTCCAGTCATCGTCGTCTTCTTCCGCTGGCTGGGGGATGTCATCTGAAACCTTGCCATTGGTGTGCGGCTTTGCAAACTGAGGAATCCAGAACGCATTTATTTCTGCGACCTCCGTTGGCATTGTCATGAGACGTTCGAGGTACGAGAGTAGATTATCTGCGACTTGCGGGTCGGAGCCCTGTGCATTCACAATATTACTGTTGCATGACGAGTTAGCAGCGAGACAAATAATCGGAGCTGAGTTTGACATACGTTGCTTCCCGCAGGAAAAACCATCGGATGTCGTCATGTACGCTGAGATGGACGTCGACGAATTTGTCCCTAATGTCTGCCTCAAGTCTCCCGGTCGCGTTCAAGGCGTGGGTCGCAGAGTGTCCAGCTCGCACAGAAGGAGGGCACAGGATAAGAGCTTTTACAACCTTCCGGAAATGGGGAAGATGAATGCGCGGGACTCCTGGAGTGGAGATAGCGTTCGACAGGTGGGTGAGCAGCGACATCATAATTTCCAGGGCTGCTATCTAAGCCCTTATTATTAGATCGGCCTTTGTAAGTCATGAGTAGCACATACCCTGAGTGCTTTCTCCTCATCCTTCATCAGACCCGCCAAAAGGTCGGTAAAGTCGTTGACCCTCGCTTCAAGCCACTTGCGGATAAGCTCTGTTTCCTCCGAGACTCCTCTCCTTCCGTCTAACTTTCCTGACTGCGCAATAGTTACAGTAGCTCTATAGGTTGCGTAGATTGCAGAGTGAATCGCTTTGGGGTCCGAGCTGGCGGTAGCGAGATCCACCAAGTCGGCGAAAGGATTGAGAGATGTCCCATCCCGGATTGCGTTAGAGACGGCACTCTCGAGCATTTTGGCATTCTCGTTGGGAGAAACCTTTGATCTCTTTTTTGGTGGTAGAGAGCTCTTGAATTTCTTCTCTGGCATGATGGTCAGCGGAGAGAAAAATCGAGGCAATGGTGTGAACAAACTCCACCAAGCAAGCCAACACTGAAAACTTCAACAATAATGAGCTACATTCTCGAATTGCCGCACTCATGGAGATATCTGTAAGTACAGCGGCTCGTTATAGTGTACATTGAATTTAGATGTATGTAACTTTTAGGCCGGAAACTCGCTAAATCGTTCGATGCAAGGTCTTTGGTCGAATCACCGAAAGACCAAGGTCAACCTTAATCAAATACCCCCCACATCAATTCCGAGCCAACCAGATAGTCCCTCAAAACCTGCACGAACTAGGTCTCAAATCATCACTCCAGAGGGCGAGAATGTGGGGAACACCCTGGAAGCCCCCATGGATACTCCCGAGGCTCTCGCGCCGAGCGGCTCTTCTTCCGCAAAACGCAAACTTCGGGCGGGCAAACAAGCCACGGGAGATCCTCCGCCAAAGCGACAGAGACCAACCACTGCGGCTTCTGGGAAGGACTATATTACACCAACGACCCGCCTGTCAGACCTTGGCGGCGTCCAGCCTTGCGTCGAGAAGATGCTCGAGCTTGTTGCAATGCCCCTCTGCCATCCCGAAGTTTATTTGCATACCGGCGTGCAACCTCCAAGAGGAGTTTTATTGCATGGACCTCCTGGTTGTGGGAAGACCCTATTGGCAAACGCGATTGCAGGTGTAAGCTCTCCACAAACCAGTTTCCTTCCCGGTAATGAATTCGTCAAGCTGACGCGGAACCATTAGGAAATAGGTCTCCCTTTCATAAGTATATCAGCTCCGACGATAGTCTCTGGGATGTCGGGCGAGTCAGAGAAAACGCTCCGGGAAACTTTCGAAGAGGCCAAGGCGAGTTGACTCCCAGCTCGGAAGGACAGGCACGTGAAGAGCTTACCTTTATAAACCTCAGAGAGCTGCACCGTGCCTGCTATTCATCGACGAAATTGACGCCATAACGCCGAAGCGGGAGAGTGCTCAAAGGGAGATGGAGAGACGCATCGTTGCCCAGTTCTTGACGTGCATGGATGGTACGTTTCCTCCGCCACAATGCCCTCGTAGTTTGCTCATTCGGGTCGCGTAGACCTCTCCTGGGACAAGACAGACAATAAACCAGTCGTAGTGATAGGCGCTACCAACCGGCCAGACTCGTTGGATGCAGCGCTGCGACGTGCAGGTCGATTTGACCACGAAATCACGATGGGAGTGCCGGATCAGCAGGCTCGCGAACAGTGAGCCCCAGATACTTACCAAGGCTTCCTCAATCCTGATAATCTCATCCATAGGATTCTCCGTGTTCAATCCGCTAAACTTCGCCTGTCTGGTGACCTCGATCTGAAGGCTCTTGCCAAGGCAACACCCGGGTACGTGGGGGCAGATTTAGCAGCTTTGACCGGGGCTGCAGGTGTCCTGGCCGTCAAGCGGATATTCAAGGGCCTGGCCGAAGGCACTTTAGTCCTCCCAACAGATACGCCGAGCACCGAAATGGTTCTTGATGATGGACCCTCAGGTTCAGCAGAAGACGGCACCAGTCCGAACATAGTTCCATTTTCTGGGATGCGGCAGGACATCCTCCCTCCAACATCCATCGCCCACTTCCTTCGAGCGCACCCCAACCCCCTTACGGAGGCCCAGCTCTCTCCTTTGCAGATAACACCAGAAGATTTCCGGTTGGCCTTATCGGAGGTACAACCGTCTTCGAAACGAGAAGGGTTCGCCACGATCCCAGATGTGACGTGGGCTGACATTGGGGCACTATACGCCGTGAGAGAAGAACTCAGCATGGCAGTGGTTCAACCTTTGCGGAGGCCTGAATTATTCAAGTCCGTCGGAGTTGATGCACCGTGTGGAGTTCTCCTCTGGGGACCGCCTGGATGCGGAAAGACCCTCCTGGCAAAAGCAGTTGCGAACCAAAGCCGGGCGAACTTCATCAGTATAAAGGGCCCTGAGCTTCTGAACAAGGTCTGTAGCGCTTCTCGGTCGACTAAGTCTTGTGCATTGACCAATGATTACCATTAGTACGTCGGTGAAAGTGAACGAGCTGTTCGCCAGGTCTTCGCACGTGCTCGTGCATCGTCACCATGTATCATCTTCTTCGACGAGCTTGACGCTTTGGTTCCTCGGCGCGATGATAGTTTGGTTCGTAGTTCTTGTTTCTCCTATATTTCCCTCATTGAAGTCTGATTGCTTCTCTAGTCGGAGGCGTCAGGTAGAGTAGTCAACACTCTCTTGACGGAACTGGACGGGCTGGAATCGCGGGGAATCTCCGTTTACATCATTGGCGCGACGAACAGGCCAGACATGATCGACCCTGCCATGTGTCGACCAGGACGACTTGACAAGCTACTTTACGTCGACTTACCGAACCCAGGGGAACGAGTGGAAATCTTCCGGACCCTCGTGGGTGCTCCTACCGCGTCATCGTCCAAGCGGCGCAAGTCACCAAAACGAGTGGTTCCCGTGGAAGGCGGATTCGATGGACCGGCGTTCGCTGCTGTAGAGACTCTAATACAGAGCTCAAAGGCAGAAGGATACAGCGGCGCTGATCTGGCGAGTTTGGTGAGGGAAGCCGCTGTAGGTTCACTGAAACGGCGACTCGGATCTATGCCCCTCGAAGAGGGAGACGAAGAGCAACCAATAATGGCCGACACTGAAACTCAGGTCATCGAGGTTGGCTTGGAAGACTTCACACGAGCATTGGATAAAATTACCCCTTCGGTTTCTGCATTCCAGCGGAGACGGTATGAAGCATTACGTAGCAAGCTCGCCGGCATGCCGGTGGGAAAGAAGGGTGGCGCGGAGGACGGTATTTTGAATGTGGTTTCGCCAAAGGGAGGCAATTTTGGCGCAACGGACGCCTGAAGAAATACTCCTTGAGAGGGATTTCATTGCGACCGCTGGAACTGGAACATGTCTCTATGCACCCCATTCCACCAATCCCAAGCCGGCACTATGGACTTCCCGTCCGGCTTCACCTTCTGTACCGCGAGTGTCGTATTGTTCCCGCAATGTATAAGTATAGATTTTAGTTCCTTTGACCAGACGCACGTTCCGGGTGGATGAGCGAGCGCTGGGGGTGCCACCACATTCATCTCGAGTAACTGGAGTTTCTTCACCCCCCCTCGACCGAAAGTGGTGAAAGATGTCCAGAGTGGTTTCTGGAAATTAAAATGAAAGGGTCAGGTGGTAAGGTTCGATAAGGAATTGTTGAAGATCTTGGGCGGAGACTGACCTGGTGACCCACTGCTCTGTGCCATCTTTCGATCACAGAAGCTTCCTTCGTCCAATCTACCTCAAACATGCCCGGGCGTACCAGTCGGGCTTTTGATGCTTGTGAATGATCTTGGGGTATTCTGGTGGCCTATTTGATTGCTTGTATCGGTTGCGTCGTCATCGTGAAGGACGATTCACGTACCTCCTTTTTGATTAGCTTTCTGAGTACATCTGCCAGTAGGTGACCACCTTCTGCAGCCAGAATCGGAGCAATAACGGGATACGTAGCATCTGTGGGGACTTCCTGCGAGTAAATTGGCTTCAGACGTCGCGAATGCTGACGGAAAGGCGATTGATTTACCATGGCTTTGGACGCGTAGATATCTCCTGTATCAAAACCTTGAGAAACATCTTCCATTCGTATTATGCTAACCCCGGTTGTCTCATCTCCGTTGGCAATGGTCCATTGAATTGGAGCGGCGCCCCGATATTTGGGTATTAGAGATGGATGGACGTTCAGTCGGTGTTCGAAATTGTACAGAATACTGTTCGGGACAGCTCTTCCATAGGAAGCTGATACAAGGACGTTGTTAGGACCTGGTTGGGAGAACTGCGGTGGAAGCTTCTATAATTGAACATGTTCAGTCGGTGGAACCAACTAAATTAAACCATACGCGAATGCAAATACCTGCAATGACACATCGTCTTTCGATACTTCGTGAATTGGAATTTGCAGTGACTGTCCCATAGTTTTAAGGGGTGCTAAGAAGGCCGTTCAGCGATCAAGCTTAACTGTCCTGAGGCCAGCACTGACATACGGAGAGCGTTTTTCGGCCACGTCCTATATGTTCGTCCTCTGTGGTCACAAGATGAATGCTACGCCACACATCTAAGTAAGATGCGTCAGATAGATTCGGTTTTTGGATCTAGGTCTTTCGGTCGCTCACCCCTTGCCGACCAGAGCTGTTCCAAAGTTTTGCAAGAGAAGTCGTCGCGGCCAAAGAACAAGATATTAAGAGGGCCGGCACCAGTGGTGTAATACGAGGCGATGAGGCGTAGCCTCGGGGCTCGCCTCACATTACGTATGTGTTGTTGCAATAACAGCATTCGTCGGGAAAGCCTTGTCGTTGGTGATAGTGCTTTAAGGGGCGCGCGAGCAGCTTGTTGCTGTTTGGTTTCGCGCACCACCGTTCACGGTTCACCCGACAGACACCCTTCGGCCTCCTCGTCTCTCGTATTGACTAGCCTGCTTTTATCAAGGCCAGGTCACGTCGATGTCCACGCTTCAGGGATATGTCGACCGTAGGTATCTTGTTTACAACTGCGTGATTGCAATCTTGACTGGAGATGCGCTGCTCCAGGTCGCGTCCTTGTCATCCTACAGGATGGCAGAACCATAGTCGTACGTCTGTCGGTTCGCAGCGTTGACTAGAAACGCAATAACTGAAGTGACAATGGCGCTATTTCTTTAGGGGGTCCTAGCTGGGATGGACGCCAAATCGAATATCATTCTGTCCGATAGCACTGAGAGAGTTTACAGTCCCGATGAAGGAGTCGAGGAAGTGCCATTAGGATTGTATCTCATTAAAGGTGATGCAATGTGCGTGTCTTCTTTCGCTAGTAAACTTTCTTGATTGTCTGACTTGGCTGCTCACAATAGCATCCTCGTCGGCGAACTCGATCCGGTGGAAGATTCAAAAGTCCCTCTGTCAGAGATTCGTGCAGACCCTATACCAAGTATACGTCACCAATGAGATGTTAAAGACATTGGCACCTTAGAGTCGGGAGATCATCTGGAGGTCGCGTCACAATTACTACACGATTAAGATGAGATCGACCATTTGCCGATCCACCAATTCACGTTCGCCTTGCGAGCGCTCAAATCTTCCAACGACCAACGCCCGACTTTCCGTTCGCCCTGCCAAACGCCGTCATTTACACCAACCTGCCACTCAATCCCACATTTCTCTGTCTTCTCGATGAAATTATTGCATACCTTTACAATGAGCAAGAGTTATAGTTCCTGAATGTATACTCCGTCATGAAAGATTCTTACCTTTTCCGAGGTATACTTCCCAGCCGCAAGGTAAACCCTTGACCCAGATCCCTTCTTCAATAGGCTTGTTGTTGATGCGATTAAGTCGTCATGAGAAGTTGCAAAGTGCAGCAAATCCGAGAGGACGACTATGTCGTAACCTGCCTGGTTGCTAAACGGGAGCAAGCGTCTTGAAGAGGTATAATCGAATATGCTGCTGTAAGTACGCTGTCCTACTTACCACGTTGGATAATCCCCACTCACAAAAGGTGCGTGACGTCCTTGCCCCATTCATATCCGACACACTCGACGCGACATCCATCCAGGAACCCGCTCTGGTTACCTTTCACGTTCATCGATAGATTTTCCATCAAAAGCGCGTCCGGATAGTCCGTGATGGTGACAAGAGTGGGAGAACCATCGCCTTTACCGGTCGCCGCAAGGAGGGATGGAAGGGCTGTTCCAGCTCCAAGTTCAACCATGGTTTTTCCCGCAACTGATACAGTCCGCCGCTCGATAGATTCAGCGAGGAGGAGAGCGGGAGAGAAAAGCTGATCTGCTAGAAGGGTCGCCGCCTGTCCGAAAATATGTTGGTTGACGGCCCTAGTGGATCACTAGGTTCGAACTTCACCAACCTTGCCTTCCTGGCGTGGATAAAATGCCAGTTGAGTTAGATGTCGAAATACACTGACACAGTAGCTTACTTTGGGTGCAATCCACAGTCGTACAGAGTCTCCATACGCGATGCCATCTGATTCGACGCTTTCAAACCCATCGTAGTCGTCATACAGAAAGCGACAGTCATCGAGGCCACTGGCAGGTTCCTCTTTTGAAGTCATCGTAGATTGCTTGTTCGTGTTTATTGTGGAACACTTATCTCGTTACAACGTCCCTAGTCTTCTGAACCAGACCAATAGTGGGGAAGGAAGTGCTTTGACATTATTACGTCGTTCGGTGTGGATAGCAAGAAAACTCATAGAAATGCCAATCACGATAAAAAATGCAAACAAAAACCTGAGAGCGGTCGTAATCAGACTTTACTTCCGCCGCGGCAAGGAAATTCAGAGTGGCAAGCTACCACCATCCATGTGCGTCATTTGTTCGTCTGATACCCCGTAATCCTGAGATCCATCAAAGTCCAGGACATAGAAGGCACACCAAGGCATGCTAATTGATTCATCAAAGATCGCTTTGAACGCAGACTCCTTCCACCTGTCGAATAAAAGTCGATCAATAAGTCCGGCAGACATATACCTGCTATCGCAAGTGATCCTAGCCACATCGCTTGAGTTTTCCAAGCAAAAAGGTAATTGGTATGTGCACTCAGTCGTCGGCTACCAGGCGATGATTGATTAAGGGAAAGTGAATTATCGCAGGCCCCGTGACCGGGGGCTCTGATGGCCAGCTTTAGGCTATGCCCAGCGTGCATAAGGCAATTTAATGCGTTAAATGAATGAAGGTCGATAATGGCCTCAGAATAGAGAACGGCGAAGTATGGTTTAGCCCCTGTCATTGAAGAATTCTTGACTGCTTGGTTTCTGAAGACACCAAAAGCCTTATTGCATTCCTCATAGAGTAAGACATCTTGTAGCAAAGTACGATACATTGAGCTACATCTCTGTGCCCATATGTCTGCTGCGTCTTTAGAAACCGCCACCGCTGTCACCCTGCCAAAACAAAAGGGAGAGCTTCAACAATCTAGCAGCTTCCGCCATAGCATCGCCTCAACACTTACAGAACCAATGAATAGTTTCGTCTGGACACATGTTGAGATATCGACGTTCGAAAGCGTATCGTCGCTGACAGTGGGCAGAGTGTTGCTGGTAAGGAGGAAGAGCGGCCATTGAACCGAGGGAGCACCAATGCCCGTAGACGGGTGTAAGGCCTGGCATGCAAGGAACTCGGAGGTCTCAGAGTAGTCCGAAGTTGCCGCTGCGGTCAGATAGACTCCAAGACCCGTTTCCCAGGTGGTTGTAGATTCGGTGAATGACCAAGTCAACGGCTTCCAAGGGTGGGTGGAGGAGCCGATGTTGAGCCAGCGGGTAGTAGTGGAGCACGACGGATAACCAAGCCCTCCACTGCCAAAGTTCCAGCCCGTGCGACCACTGGTCGTAAGAATAGCTGTACCTACGGCGTTTATGAAAATTTATGGATTAGAAAGCGGAAGCCTCCGTAAAGGACACGGGGTTACCTGTGCCTGCCGCAGCCAAAGGGCTGCTGTTCCCAACCTGCCATCCGGAAACTCCCGTACCGTCGGCCTGAGTGTGCGTAGGAAGGTTGGCTTTCTCGGACTGTCTTCCCTGGTATGGAAAGTACTTACAGTAATGGTCACGGCGGGACAAGTTTGACGTGGAACCGCAGATGAAGCAACGGTCACCGCAAGGGATGATATCAAAGCCAACGAGTAAGCAGTAGACTTCATCGTGATGAATGATGCTGATTCTAGTTCAGCAAAAATTCGAATTTATACATGCATGCATCGTGCAAAGCGGCATAAGCCCCGCAAAAGATGTTCGGAAGGCGGCGGCCAGGGGCGCTGCGAAGCTTACTATGTTTGGACGAGTAGACAGAAACTGAGGTAGGCGCCTGAGGATTTAATAAATTGAGATATTGATCCTGATCATGGTATTCCCGGAGATTCAGTCACGAGGATTGCCAATAATTCGTGCGGGAGTGCGGATGCCGCTGTTGGCCAGACGTGCAGGGCCAATTCGCAGTTCCGGCGGCCAAACTAGGCGCGTTCATTAGCATATTGTCTCAGCGTCAGAGCTAAGATCAAATAAGTACCAACTATTCAATCCAATACATATGTCTGGCTAGCGATTAAATGATTCAACATGATCGTTCAATGAAGGGCGCATTCGTCGAACAAGCGTGAAGCACTTGCGCAAAACTGTGACACACAACGATAGTCTCGTCCCGTTTCCACCCTGAACCAATCTTGAGCTTCAAATTGACCCTCCAGCGACATTTCTATTCCAGGCGGGTCCCGTCAATCATTATGGGCGCCATGGAATTGCCAGCGATAACCCGTGACTGTGTCCGCCTTCGCATACCGTAAGAGTACAAATAGTCAGGCGTAACACACCCACCTAAGACCCTTACCCGGAACCCATGACCGCATCCGTGCATCTGACTGATACGCATCTATGGTCGCTGATTGAAACCGGTTCCCCGATTTTCTGTACGATCTATCAGACCCTGGTCGACCCACTTGGCAGATCCTTGTATGGAAGCCGTCGGGTAACGCCGTCAAAGAATCCGAAACACATTTTCTGGTCTAATACGGTGCTTTGCGTACCAAATATGGATGACAAATGAGACTGGAGTCCAGGGATTGTCGGTAGAACTCCTGCATCAGGTACCGGAATCGCAGAAGATAATCCCTTCCAGCCTTGATCTGGAATGAAGCGCAGTCTCACGAGGTATTCAGTGGAAAGCTGAGAGAAGCTTCTCCCGTACCTGCCGACAATCCATTTGGGTCTAAGGCGTTGCTGAAAGTGCGGCATAAACAATCACGGTTTTGGCTTGGTCGGGGTCAGCCGCGAGAGTAGGAGCAATTGAGGCACATTCTGGCGGAGCGTTTGTCGGTAGATTCGTGCATGAAGGTGTCACTGGTTCCAAAAGCAAGTCTCGTAGTATGGTGAGTTCTCGTCAAAGGCGTTCGCATGATGAATTTGGGGGGATTGCGCTGGTGCATCTGGTTCAGATGTTTTAAGTCCAACGTCACGCGTATGGTCACTCGTCACATTTTGTCACACATTTTGGACTTCCAGCTTCTTGCGTTCAGCACCTCATTTCCTACGTTACATACGACCAACGTAGATGGAGTACACTAGGCACTTGAGCAGCCTAGGCTGGTCGGTCAACGATTTTGCAATGACATTTAGGTGGCCGGAAAATTCAAACAGAAAGGGCCCAGACCAGGTTCTATGTAGCGTCCTTGCTAAAAGGGATATGTAGCAAAGAGATACGGAGGTACTATCCTGAGCTTTGGTGAAGGTACCGTGCCGAAGAGGACTAGTGCTGCATGCGGTTTGGTGTGCAGTGGCGTCGCGGGAGAGTAGAGTTCGAACCGCACATGTTCGCGTCTGAAGTTGGTTTGTTGACCGCGATTGTTCCTAGCTCTCATTTTGTCCAACTCTCGACACTGGCCCTCGCTACTGCCATCCTAGAAGTCTAGTGAAGTCTCATCGACGTTGTCACTGCTTCGGTAGCACTTCTCTTCATTGCGATGCCTGCCCTCGTTCGGAATAAAGCAACCACCTCTGCGAAAACCGTCCCACCAAAAGCAGCACCGCGTTCCAAGAAAGCCGCGACTAGCTCTTCGACTCGAGAGCAATCCAAACCTACGGAGACCCAGGAAGATGATCTGGCTCAAAAACTAGCGGCGGTCCGATTGGAGGGGCCATCGACCGGTCCTTCAACTTCGAGAGGGAAGACCGCGACAGACGCCATACCACGGACGACGTCCTCGCGCAACGTTCCAACCTCCAAGGCGCAAGGTCTATCAAAGGCGGCATCAAGCTCTAAACCGAAGCCCTCTACGCCGTCCACCACTGAAGATACGAACGCGTCGAATGGGGCCGGATCATCTCGAACAGGCAACGATCCGCAAGTCGATGAAGCTGAACGTCTAAACTTAGCGATGAAGGCCTTCAACTCCGCATCTTCCAGTCTCTCAGCGGTTGTCCAGGCCGGGTGGAAGGCGTCAAAGGCTCCACCCCCGAGCACCAAGCCATCCGCCAAGGCAGCAGGGAAGCGACCAGCAGTTCCAAGTGACCCTCCATCCGGACCCGACGGGTATACATTGGAAGCAGTCCGCCGGATGGCTGTCTCGTGCCAGATTGCCCTACGCGACGTCCGGACGACTGGCAAAGGACGTCGACCTCCATTGGACTTTGAGAAAGCTGCTGGCGCGTTGGTTGCAAAGTTGATCACGCTCGAGTTGGTAAGAGAGTTCGATGTGTGATTCTATGGTGTACTCATAATCTATATCTAGTATGACGTCGCACTCAGTGCACTTGAAGACATGAAACCAGGCCTGACGGCACCATATGTGCCTACCCCAACTTCCGAAGATGCTGCTGCAGCGGTTCAGTCGGAACAATTGTGCCCTCCATCGCGACCCAAGTCCAAGGCCACTAGCACCTCCCGATCAGCCGCCGCTCGTGCCTCACCTTCGCTTCTTTCGACGCATCAGACCCTTCACGGACTTCCTCTACCCCCTGAAGGGTCTCAGTTAGACGAAGCACTTCCCAATCTTGTTCTCAACTTCCATTTGCACTCTCTTACTGCGATGGCGAAGGTTGCCAACAAGGACGCAGACCCGGTGAGTGTTCGCGCATGGTCTCCCTAATCTACTGTTTCGAGCTTCCACAACGGTTTCAGGTCATTGAGAAGGTTATCAACCAATCGGGCAACTTTTTTGATTGGTACCCATTTTACGTTGCTTCGAAAGTGGATCCAACAAAACTTTCAGGGGCCCTGAACCAAGCAGCCCGTTTAGTAACTTCGGTCGATGGCTTTCCGGCCTATTCCCTGTTCAAAATCAGACTATGGGCCATGAAATGCTTGATAGTATGCAATATGTTGGACCCGGCGACATTCTGGAATCAAGCCACTAAGTGTGCCAAGGTGTTTGCCAAGGCCGTGGAAGCGAAAGATGATCCAGGTATGATGCGTGATTGCTTCCTCGCTGCAACAGATAAACCTAAACACTTCTTTGGCTCGCATGCCTGCTCGCTTCCAGAATCCGATGTGGCGAATGCGAAACACGTCTCGGCATTCTTTGAAACTTTAGTTCAGACGGCAAAGGAGATGCCTTCCTTGCAACAGCCTGGAGCAATGACTGCACAAACAATGCTTCAAGGCCCCGGGTTTGCTTCAGCTTGCGAGTATTGGACCCGTTTTGCCCGATTTGTAAGATATCTCGTGGCAAAAAGGCCTTTTTTGTTCTCTGACCTTCATGTGAACCAGTTGAACGACGTCGACCTTATGACCCGAATATCGACCCTCCTCGAAGAACCGGCGGGCGACGCGAAATCTGACGAACCGGCTGAGGCGACGACAGAAACTATACCAGGAAACTCGGAGATGTCTGCAGCGCAATGCTGTCTAACTTTGCAACGCGCTGCGACCGTCCTGTCTTCGGAAACCGATAATGGGGCAGAGCACCTCACGGCGGCATTTGGCGTGTTACCTCGATGCCTGGTTCTCCTCACCAAAGGAAAAGAGGACGAGGCATCGGTGAAGAACGTGTTCCGTGCATTGGATGAGGTCGCTGCGGCATGCGAAAATCTATTACAGTCGGAGCTCAAAAGCGGGAAGACGTCCTCGATGACCGAAGCAGCAAAGACCTTGTTGGAGGGAGTAGTCAAGCTACGTGAGGATGTTCTGCAGAAGAGAAAAGGCGATGATTCTGTGAGTGTCCTGGCGACCTGGATTGGCTTCGTTGGTTGATTGACGTCCCCTTTAGTCCATTCTGTACGCAGATCGGGATTGTGAAGACCTTCTCTGCGGAACACTAGATGGTCTCTTCCTTCTCTCCAAGTTGATTCTTCGACCCAAGGCCGAGGGGAAGAGTAATCCTGCTGTCGTGAAGCCGGCGTATTCCTATCTCCAACGTGCGATCACTTTGGCCCGAATCACGAAAGACCCGGCCCCTGCAGGATCGTCTACACTTCCGCCCAAGATTCAACTTCGCTGCGCAGAGACCCTTCGAAGCACATCTGCGGCTTTCCACAACGCAGCCGCTCAACTCATAAATGGAGGGAACGAGGCAGCGTCTGCCCCATTCTGGAACAGTGCGGCCAAGATTGGGCAGGAGGCTTTAGCATGGTATGATGATGCTTGCAAAGTAACCCAAACCGACGAGCAGCCAGTCGAAAAGCAAGACCCAGAGGCATGGAAGGCATTGCGAGAGAGACATATACCTTCTAGGTTGGAGCTCTGTGGATATGCGTTAGCACGAGGCGGCGACAGAAGAGTAAGATGGTGCCCCTCGACGTCGTTGATCGATACTTATCTCGTTTATTGACTAGGCTGCGTATGACGCCTATGTTCGGGCCGTCTGCGCCACACCTCGTTCATCTCTTGACAAACTCGTCTCCGCCTCAAGGTCTCAACCAGTGCGATCTGTCATGCAATCGGAGCCAAGACTTGCGGCCATTCTGGAAAAGTTGACCTCACTAGCCACTTACGATCTCTTCCTCCTTCAAGATGGTGGAAGCGAAAGTGGAACACTGCGGCGTCCTCTGGAGCAAGCAGGAGTTCCTTTGGAAGTGATTGGCGCTATACTGGAGTTCCAAGTCCTAATACTTGATCCAGTTATTCATAAAGAGGACGCCGCGGTTGCCGTCCGGACCCTCTTAAAGGAACTGAAAGATATATACTCTGGAGCTGGGGAGTATCCTATTCGGAGGGCGAGGTGCGTGCTCTCCAACTTCTGACCGGTTTATGGCTCATGTTCAATGTTGACTTCAAGGGTGCTGCTACGCATACTCGAGTACGCGTACTCGTTGGATGATGCCAATCTAGCCGGAAGCCCGATGGTCGTTACGGGATTGCTTGGAACCCAGGTTAGCAGTGACGTCACCCGCTTTCAATGCCGTTGCTCACGTCTGTCGCGTCTTCAGAACCTAGGAAGGGATACTCAACTGTCAAGCTTCGTGCCTCAGTATACACTCTCTCTGGAGATCTTGTTGACCCTTCAAGCGCACCGCCGACAAGACGCGGAGGATAGCACAACAATCATCCTTCAGCATGCAAACAAAGCCATCAAGGCTCTCCGAGGGATGGTTACACAGCCCGCTGAAGCGAGTCCAGCGAAAGCGGGAAGCAGTAAAAAGACTTCCGCGTCCGCAAAAGACTCGAAACCGAATGGCCGGAGCACCGTCACAAAGCCGAAGGGAGGAACTTCTCGAAATCAGAAACCAGCGAAAACGCCAAAAAGTGAGACCCTAAATTCAATCCTCGCTTTTCATACTCACTGACTCGCCATCGCAGAACCGAGTGCGATTGAAGGCCTGACAAAAGCAATGGCGAACCTCAAAGTGGAGGTCCCGCAATTTCATGCGATCGTTCTGGACGACGAAGACCGCTTCTACCGCAAGTTGGAGAGCCTCTCAAATCTCCTTGGGTTGCTCGGACACGTGTTTCACCGTGTGGAGCTCCTTGATATCATGCGGACTCTATGTCAGAAGACGTCTTTCTCTGGGAAGATAGATAGTAAGCGGTTCCAGAGCCCCTTTTATTCATGATTCTCACCGATCTTCCAACACAGGTTTTGTACTCACTTCCGTGGCGATCGCTCAAGAATACGTCAAAATTGGGAAGCTTGATCGTGCAGTCGCCACTTATGAACAAGCTGGCAGTTCTCCCAGCGTCGACGTCGGTAGCATGTCAACCGAAGTCCGGGCAATATTCTTGCTTCGGTGGGCCGAGGCTCTAGCTCTCACTGAGTGCACGGATGAAGCGTGAGTCGACCTTAATTCGTTATTCTCAGCACGGGCTTATGCGGACTTGATGGTCAGACTGCTGAAGTACGGCGAGGCTGTGGCTCTTTCCGAAACATTGGCCATTCCGGACAAGACTGCGCCTACAATCGTTCGAGCACGATCCCGCATCACCGCGTTAGAGAGAAGCGCATTAGCCGCCACGGTCTATGCTGCCAT
This sequence comes from Tulasnella sp. 424, assembly GCA_019633425.1. Taxonomy (NCBI): domain Eukaryota; kingdom Fungi; phylum Basidiomycota; class Agaricomycetes; order Cantharellales; family Tulasnellaceae; genus Tulasnella; species Tulasnella sp. 424. Next base: position 18,732 of record WSUB01000074.1, on the reverse strand, counting down.
CCAGCTGTCTAGGGTCAGTTACACTCAGACTAATTGAAAACGTTTGACTGACGAATGATCCGCAGGACAATACGACGACGGCAATCTCAGGTTTGATGCAAGCACTCCGACTGTGGAACAGAGCCCTGGAAACCTTAACGAAGTTCCGGCAACCCGCCCTGCCCGCGTCATCCTCGTCGCCAAATCCGTTCCAAGTTTCGGCAGAGGACCAGGCGACCTCTTCCGGTGGCAAACCAGGAAGTCCTCGAATCTGGGATGCCATGATGGACGGTCTTCACTGGCGACTCGCAGACGGCGTTGTTACCGGCTTGTTTGCTCTCGGTCGTCTCCACCATATCCGGGGATCAGTTAAGAACTCCGAGTTCTTCACCCAAAGAGCCAATGAACTTGCGACATCTCTCAATGCCCCCCTGCTCATTAGTCGCGCATTGGCTAAGGAGGCGGAGAAGGAGTTGGCAGTCGGTCGCTTAGACACTGGTCATGATCTGCTTGTTCAAGCAGCCTATCATTGGGAGCAGGTAGGTTTTACTTGGTGCATATGACAGACGGACCCGATTAACTCAATCTTTTCCGTTTAGATTCCCGATGTCCTCGGTCCTGACTTGGCAGACTTGCATCGCCTTCAAGGGAACTATAGTCTTCGGAACGAAGAACCCGAAGAGGCAAAGCGTATCTACGGGGTTGCAAGCCAGCTGCTGGATCAGCTCGAAAAGACGTTTGCCGAGACCGAAGCTTCCTTGGTGACGCCTTCGTCTGGAGCGGCCTTGACAAGTGACGGCGCCATGGTGACAAGCTCTGTCGCTCCTGCCGTTTTGGCATCCGTGCTACGACAGCATAGTATGTACGCTTTACTCAAGATTGTCTCGGTGCTAACCTCGCAACCCTTGCAGTCTGGCTCCTTCGAACGGAAGCTGGTGAAGATCCGATGTATGATGATCTCCTCAACAGATTCTTGGCTTTGCCGGCATGTGTGGAAGCGAAGGTCAGTGTGCCCAGATAATCCATCCTAGGGTAACAAAGCTTATGCGATGGACAACAGGTCGAGGAAAATGCCCTCATGGGCAAGCTCGCCTTGGAGGAAGTTCAAGCTCGCCTCGAGGCAGATCTGTTCCTTAGCTCCCTGACCGAATCTGGTATGCCCCTCTTATTTTTGCGCGGATGGCTCATAATTGACTTGTCGGACTTCAGCCATGGTCCTTCCTATGGGGATGTCCAGTAGCGATGGGATTGCGCCCCCAACGTCCACACGCGATATTCTCGCCAGCGTCATCAATGCGGAAAAATTCTTCTGGACCGGTCTCGAGCTGAGTGGGTCTCGGGGTGAGGTGCAACAAGTTCGTGAAGCTGCCCTTTCTCTGGGACTTCTCCGGGCTTTCCAGACGTCTTTGGGCAAAGGTGGCAAGAATAATGCTTTAATTGCCGCTGCTCTGCTGGGTGAATGATCTGTTGTTTGCTAGATACTGGTCCGTCAACTAACCCTCTGTTCCGTAGATATTTCTGTTGCTGTGACTCTCCGACGCGAGATGCTCGAGTGCATTGACAACAAGTTCCCGAACATCAGTCAAGCCAGTGATCTTGCATGGCCAACAATGAACGCCAACGGATCCCCCTTCCCTGCAACTCAGTCGGGTGCTCGGCGCCTGCTATTTGCCCCCGAATCTGATGACGAAGATGATGACATCGACGAAACGAGCATGCAGGCGTACTGGCAGATGGTGAAGAAACGATACCGTTCCGAAACATTGGATCCGGAAGGCTTGGCATGCTCGACGGTGGATTTGCTACCGGAACACTGGACGGTGGTCAATATCAGCGTTACAGACGACAAGCAAACTCTCTTCATATCTCGTCAACGGGCCCGTCGCGAGCCTTTGATTTTTTGCTTGCCTTTGGATCGTCAAGGCCGGCGAGAAATGGGCGAGGATGAAGACGAGCAGCTGACGTACGAGCAAGCCATCGAAGAGCTCCAGGATATCATTCGTTTGAACGACGAGACGGCAAAGAACGCAAAAGATATACAAGACAAGGATGGTCGAGCAAGTTGGTGGTCGGATAGGGGTCAACTGGACGTTCGTCTTAAGGAATTGTTGGAGAACATCGAGTTTTGTTGGCTTGGAGCCTTCAAGGTGAGTTGCTTGGCGACCTAGTCCGGACCTCTTTTAGCGACTGAGACATCCTTCATAACAGACCATCCTCGCGGAACCCTCGGACATCTCGGTGGAAGCTTTGAATTCGCTGCGGACCAAGATCGACAAAGTCTTCAAAAGAAACCGAGTTGTACCTCAGGATAAAAAGTCCAATCTCCATCTCCGACTGGATGACGCCATCGTGGAATGCTTTTCCAATCTCTCCCCAAAATGCCGAGACGAGGAAATTGAAGATTTGATTTACTTTGTCCTCGACCTATACCAACTGCACGGTGCTCCCATCGCTCTATCGGAGATAGACCTGGATCAGGCAAGTGTTCGGGTGACTTGTTTCGAGCGAATCTCTTACTGATGGATTTCACATTTTAGGTTGTTGTGGATTTGCGAACAGTTCTTGAAGAATATTCGGCCAAAAGTCGACGGGAATCCACAACGCACCCAGACCACCACCTCTTCCTCGTCTTGGACAAGAACCTGCAAGGCCTGCCATGGGAGTCTATTCCGGTCCTTCGAGGGAGGTCGGTTAGCCGAATACCCTCAATATCGTTCCTCTTGGATCGTGTGGACCTGGTCCGTTACCAGCAAGGGCAAGCTATTACATCCCGATCGTCCACGGGGGCCCCTCCGCCAGATCGAACGACTGTAGACCCGTTGAAGACTTTCTACGTCCTTAACCCGAGTGGAGACCTGAAGACTACACAGACGACCTTTGAACCCAAGTTCAAGGAGCTGGAGAAGCTGGGTTGGAAGGGGATTGCGGGGCGACCTCCAACAGAGGAAGAAATGCTGCAGGGCTTCCAGAGGAGTGATCTCGTGCTGTGAGTCTCTTTTGACGTCTTGCTTTTAGTTACTTCCCTGACTCTCTTTGGCCCATAGTTACTTTGGTCATGCCGCAGGTCATCAATACGTCCGTTCGCACAAGATCAGAAACCTGCCCCGATGCGCTGCGACAATGCTCTGGGGTTGTTCATCAGGTGCACTTCGCGAGATGGGGGATTTCGAACGAATTGGAACACCTAATCATTATATGTTGGCTGGGTGGTAAGTTGAAGTCTTTTTGGGGTTGACGGAGTTTTACTCTGGGGATGTCTGACACGGACTTTCTGTTCCGCAGCCCGACACTCGTTGCAAACCTTTGGGACGTGACGGACCGCGAGATCGACCGCGTGGCGTCCGCCGTTCTTTCCAAGCTGCGAATCGACGGTGATCATCTTAATGCTAAAGGCAAGAACAAGAACAGTGATAATAGCGTGGTGTCGGTCGTCCAAGCGGTGGCTGAAGCGCGAGAGTCGTGCAAGCTGAAATATTTGACTGGGGCTGCTCCTGTTGTTTATGGCATTCCGTTCTACCTTTGAATGTTGCTCTAAAAGAATGTGTTCGCTTTCTGTTTTACATTTATATTATTTATTTATCTCTGTCTTGTTTTTCTGTTTGTTCACGGTCGTCGACCGACGTGCCTGGGGTCTCGGTCATTTGGCCGAGTTCCTGCCCCTTAAACGCCTTACTTTTTGGTCAGCGTTAGTCATCAGAGAGCAACAAGTACGTATATGTCCCCCAACAACGGCAGTTCCCCAACTATTTCGAGCAATCATGATACGTCTATATAGAGCGATGAAGAATGTGGCCAAAAGGATTCCTTAGTACCAGGCCTTCCAACCACCTTCGCTCAGACTACCTTCCTTAATCGTACTTCAAACACATGCCATACACTCTTGACACTCCCGGGCTATCTCTGTACGCGGTCATCGGCCTTTTCTTTACCGTGCAATGGCCCCATGTTCAAAAGGTAACGTTTTGCAGCTGCTTCTGTGGTCCACGAACGCGGTTTGCTCATGAATTGCACGCGTGCTCTTAGTTGGTTTCAGCTAAGAACGCCTTAAAAGTTCACCGAGGAGAGTTGAAGTAAGTCATATATCTTGGCTTAAATTTTTTTTTTTGTCAGAGAAAACGAGGACTAACTGGGGATCTAGCTGCGAGCCTCGAATGATCATCGACCGTTGCCAGACAAAAGAGATTCCACAGCCGGGGCTCGAACGATTAAGGCGAATGCAGAGCGCGCATTTGAATGGAACGGAGAGTTTCCCGTTTTGGTTGGGGACGATCGTACGTTAAAAAAAAAAACTTGTGGTATTCAGAGGACGCGCTGTCTGAACTGAAGGGGGGATTTTTATTCGCTCAGATTGCTGCGAACGCCTTTGGGGTCGACGCCAAGACGACGAACGTGGTCTCTGCTTACTTGTACGTGCTGCTGTCACTAGGTGACCATGCTGCCCGAGTATATATGACTAATTGGGGCGTTCGATTGGACTAGGTTCGTTGCTCGGTGCGCCTACAATTATTTTTATATCTACAATGATGGTAGAAGCCGAGGCATGGCTGGTGCTAGGTAAGAGGAGGGGTTCTTGTTGAATTGCAAGGAGCATACTGATGGTTATCTGTAGGTCGATGACCTGGATGTCGACGAACATTGCATGCTTCTACCTATTAGTGAAGGCGGCGAACATGTTGATGGCAAAAGCATAGGCCAACTCTGGCGTTATTTGCAATAAGATCTCTTTTCCACCCCGGTGGCTTGATGCCTGCGGCGAGATATGTTCTTCGGATCTGTTGCCATGCATTGTTCCCTTTGATGGGGGGAAAACGTTTACAGATGGAGTCCCGTTATAGCCCTGTCCGAATCGGATACAATCCTTGAGATCCCCGGCAGAAAACAGACCCTCCGGCTATTTAACAACTCGAAGTTGTGGATTTGACGCCAAAATTTGACACCCTCCACACCACATGATCATCCCCCGCGGCGCCAGGAAGGAGACGTGGTGGATTGTGAGATCGACCGGGTGCTGTCTGCTGTTCTATCCAAGTTGCGACTGATTGTAAAGGCAAAAAGAAGAGTGGTGGTACTACGGTATTGGTCGTCCAAGCAATAGCTGAAGCGAGAGAATCGTGCAATCTCAAATATTTGGTCATTTCCCCGAGCTTCCTGTTCCCTTTTCACTCTATACATAAGTCTATTGCCAGTGGTCAGCGTCACCAGTGAGTTTGCCCCCCAAGTCTATATATAGAGTGGGAAATGAACGATTTCGTAATACATGACGATGACCACCGCCAGTGCATTAATCCTTCGCTCAGACCAACTTTTCCAATTGCTCGTCAAAGCCATGCCATATAGCCTTGACACTCCCGGACTATCTCTGTATGCGGTCCCTGTACTTTGGGCCACTGTGCAATGGCCGCACGCTCAAAAGGTACCGTTTTGGGGCTTTGTATACCATATGACGCGGGGTTGCTCATGAAGTAAATGTACGCGCGCTCTTAGGTTGGTACGGCCAGGAGGGTCTTAAATGTCCCCCGAGGAGATTTGAAGTAAGCCGTATATCTTTGCTTATCTTTCTTTGTCGGAGGGAACGAAGACTAACTGGGGATTCAGCTCCGAGCCCCGCATGGCCATCGACCGGTGCCAGCAGAAAGAGATCCCAGAGCCGGTGCTCGAACAGTTGAGGCGAATGGAGAGTGCCCATTTGAATGGAACTGAGAATTTCCCTTTTTGGTTGGGGACGATTGTATGTTAAGAAAGAACTTGTTGTACCCAGAGGACGTGCTGGTCTGAGCTAAGGGGACGATGCTTTGCGCAGATCGCTGCGAATACCTTTGGGGTCGACGCCAAGACGACGAACCTAGTCGCTGCTTACCTGTATGTGCTGCTGTCACTGCGGGACGACGATGCCCGGAAATGGCTAACCGAGGGTCCGTGGTGCACTGTTGGTCCTAGGATCGTTGCTCGGTGCGCTTACAACTACCTCTATATCTACAATAATAGTAGAAGCCCAGGGATGGATGGTACCAGGTAAGGTTTTTCCAGAAGCGTGCTGATGATCTTCTGCAACCTCGAAATAATTGGATTGTCCATCTAGGTCGGCGATCTGGATGTCGACGAACATTGCATGCTTCTACCTCTTAGTGAAGTCGGCAAACTTATTGATGGCAAAGGCATAGGCCAAATATGGCGTTATTTGCAATGAGATCTCTTTTCCCTATCGGGTGGCTTGAGGCGCACGGCGAGATATATATGTTCTTCGATTCTGTTTGCCGTGCATTGTTCCCTTTGATGGAGGAAAGCTATTTACGGATGGAGTCTCGTTTTAACCCCGGATAAAATTATCCCCGAAATCTCCAGCAAAAGAAAAGACCCTCCGGTTATTTTACAACTTGGAGTTGTGGATTTGACGCAAGTGTGGCATCCCTCTACGCCCGCATCCTTTGCGGCGCCAGGGGTGGGCTGTGAGATCGACCGCGGCATCTGCCGTAACTGCGTACTCAACCACCACCAGTGCATTCCTTCACTTCTCCAATTGCTCTTCAAAGCCATGCCGTATAGCCTTGCCACTCCCGGACTATCTTTGTATGCGGTCCCTGTACTTTGGGCCACCGTGCAATGGCCGCACGCTCGAAAGGTAACCGGTTTGGGGCTTTTTGCATACCATACGACGTGGGTTGAGCGCTCATGAAGTAAATGCACGCGCGCTCTTAGGTAGTCACGGCTAGGAGGGCCTTAAATGTCCGCCGAGGAGATTTGAAGCAAGTTTGCAATTTTTTATCTCTGAACAATTCTGACCATAATTGATTCACGACGAAATTTCAAAATCCAGCTGCGAGCCCCGCATGGCCATCGACCGGTGCCAGGATAAAGAGATCCCAGAACCGGAGCTCGAACGATTAAGACGAATGCAGAGCGCGCATTTGAACGGGACTGAGAATTTCCCTTTTTGGTTGGGATCGATCGTACGTTAAACACGTTTGCACCAGGAGAACGTGCTGGTCTGAGTTAAGGGGACTTTTCTTCGCGCAGATCGCTGCGAATGCCTTTGGGGTGGACGCCAAGACGACGAATGTAGTCACTGCTTACCTGTACGTGCTGCTCTCACTGTGCGACGACGATGCCCGAACGTGGCTAACCGAGAGTCCGTGGTGCACTATTGGCCCTAGGATTGTTGCTCGGTGCGCGTACAACTACTTCTACATCAACAATGATGGCAGAAGCCCAGGTATGGCTGGTGCCAGGTAAGTGACGGGTTTTTATTGGATTTCAGGGAGCCTTGCTAATGATCTTCTGGTCACCTGAAATAATGGATTTTCCATCTAGGTCGGTGACCTGGATGTCGACGAACATTGCATGCTTCTACCTCTTAGTGAAGTCGGCAAACTTATTGATGGCAAAGGCATAGACCAAATCCGGCGTTATTTGCAATAGGATGTCTTACCCTGTCGGGTGGCTTGAGAGATATGTTCTTCGGATCTGTTGCCATGCATTGTTCCCTTTGATGAGGGAAAGGCAGATAGAGCCCCGTCCGAATCGGACGCAATTATCCCCGAAATCTCCGGCAAAAAAAGGCCCTCCGGTTATTTTACAACTTTTGGAGCTGTGGATTTGACGCAAGTGTGACACCCTCTGCGCCACGGCAGCCATTGTCCACTTGGGCGCTGTCACGCCCCTTGATCTTGGCGCAGTTCGCCGCACGACCGCAGGGTGGGAACTCCGCACCCTGGACTAGGCGTTCTTCGGCAATTTTTTGCCGAATGGAGGTTTGATTTTACCCTTTTTATTTGGATTCAAAGATCGATTTTTGAAAGTTTGAGCACCCCCTTTCTTCGCCATTGCCCCATTGATCATTTCGATCGAACTTTACGGTTATTTTCTGAAGGTGACTCGCTCCCGGGGGGAGTGGGGGAATTATGACGAAGTGAAACCGTCATCGGTTGGGCGTTGCCGAAGGAAGGCTTGCCGAAAAAGCGCCAGCCGGCGACCCGGGTAAGGGATGCTCCCCCTAAATATTGTACACATCCCATTATGCAGTGCGTGACACCGAAGCCATTTTTTTACAGATGCTTGACGACCGGGGGGCACACAAGAGAGCCAAGCACCGTGACATCGCGATCCGAAGGCGCCGAAACGTTATTTTTCCCTATTCTCCTTTAGTCACTCGTAATTTGTCACTGAGGCTTGAACTCGGATCGTAAAAATAAAAAAAAATGAGCGAGCACGATAAAATATGTGAGTCGCAAAGGGAACTAGGTGCATTGCTAGACAATAACTAGCATGATCCGAATAGCGTGCTTGGGATCTGCAGGGACGTTTCCCGGCGGCTTGGGGGGAGATGTGAGATTTTGGGTTAGATCGGGGGAACTTGTAGGCAATGACGTCATAGGTGTTGAAACAGCGAGGACCAGGTCCCCGCTTATGTGAAATTGGGGTTTTGGCTGTTAGAGTGATCTTTTCACACCTCTCTCTCCTCATCCACGACACTCGCACAAAATCCTCTCTCTCTAATCTTCTTTCTCTCTCTCTCTTCTGGGCTTTTTCTTGTGTCAAGTAATTTTCCTAGAAGGGGTTTTATAAAGTTGTCTAATTGCCCAACAGGTACGAGCACTACTTGCCACAGGCGTTTCCCCCTCCAGTCGTCTGACCTTTGTGGATCGATGCAGAAACCAAAACGGCCCATTCACGATTAACATACACGCAAAAAGAAACCTGTTGGACACGGAATGCTTCCTACGCAGCAACTATCCCAAGGTGGAGTGCGACCAAGCCCGGTACGTCGTCCCCAGTCCAGCTTGCAACGGGTAAATCACGACTAACAAGGCCTTTGCTTGGCCCTCCGCGCTCTCGATCACCGTCGGACCCCTTTGCGACACCAGACCCCAGCGTCTTCCTTCCATCATCAACAGCCAACTCCACCACGACCAGGCAACTCCTCCACCCCAGCACCCGCAATCCCCACGCCCACGAACCAGGACATCGAAGCTGTCATTCAAATGGCCACTTCAAACGCTCGAGCGAACCCAGCTCCCCTAAAAGACACTCGCACACAGCTGTTCGTAGGAAACGTGAGTAGGTGGTGGTGGGGCGGTCGTATCGTGCCTTGTTGCGCTATTTTGACTATTCTAACTCGCCCTCGCGCCCCCTTTCCGCTCGCCCTCCCGGACTCATGTGACGCGTCCCGCGACACGCCGATAGTTGCCGTACAGAGTACGTTGGCAAGATCTAAAGGACCTATTTCGAAAAGCCGGGACTGTTCTTCGTGCCGATGTAAGCCTCGGCCCGGACAACAGGAGCCGGGGATACGGGACCGTCCTTCTCGCCACCGCCGAGGATGCTGGGCGTGCCATTGGTAAGCCTCGTCCTGACGTTCCTTGGCTCTGCAATTTCTCACCAGATAAGGGGTGTCTCAATCTCATCAGATATGTTCAATGGCTACTCGTGGCAAACGCGTATCCTCGAAGTCCGACACGACCGTATGCCACTGGACCCAATGTTTGACAACAGCTATGGTGCCTCAATCCCACAGTCCTTCCATGGACCTTCCATACCAAACTCATCGTTTTCGGATAATCCACTCTTGGTGAATGGTGGTCTCTCGGGAAGCGTTTCAGCCTCCGCCCTTGGGAACAGTACCGGGAGCGTGTTAGGACCCTCTAGCCCGACCCAATCATCGACTTCCGCAGCTGCGTTCTCCATCGCGTCTCACTTGAACCCTAATTCGATTTCTCGGTCTGGCTCGAGGATGGGGATGCACTCCGCTGGGAGGAGTTTGTTCGTTGGCAATGTGAGGATGTTCATTTTCGCGTCGTCTTCCCTCTAGTTTGCTGACGACGATGCGGGGGGGGCCCTCATCCGGCAATCATGCCATTTCAACAGTTACCATTCCAATGTCAGTGGCAAGACCTGAAGGACCTTTTTCGTCAGATTGGCCCTGTCATCCGCGCAGACGTAGCTTTAGGACCTGATGGGAGGTCGAGAGGGTTTGGGACGGTGTTGTTTCAGACCGAAGCTGACGCCGATCGAGCGGTGAAAACTCTCAACGGGTGAGTTTCGTATGAGTCTTTCCCGGCACGTGCGCGTAAGCACTGACACGCGATGTTGATTGTGAATAGGTTCGAATACAATGGTCGAATGATCAAAGTGCACCACGATCGCTTCACACAAACTACGACGGGATCCACCTCGCCACCACCATTCCCCCCGCTCCAACCTCACCTGCAGCTTCAACAAACGGCCTCGTTTATGGGGGCGAACCCGCACCACCATCTCATCCCCTCACACATCCACACTACTAGCTCGGCGCCCTTGAGCGGAGGAGGTTTTGCTGGAGCCCCGTTTCATTCCCAGCCTACAAGTCCGTTTGATGGATTCCCCCCACCGATGCAGTTGGCAGCAAATCAACAAGCGTTGTACGAGCAGTATCTAAATCAACAGCAGATGGTTCTGCAGCAACCTCCAGCGTTGCAGAGGAGCGTGACGGAGCAGGCTATGGGAGCGGCTGGGGGGAATTTGGCGGCTGCGAGCTTAGCGGCACTTCAGCAGGAGATGCTGGTGCAGCAGTTGAAGGAGCAAGTCGAGAGTCTACAGCAGCAACAAGTTTCGTCAACCAGCCGGCCGGCCGTGTCTCAGACACCATCGGTGATTGGGAGTCGGCCGTCGACTTCGCATGGGTCGGGTCTTGCTGGGTCGACGAGACCCGCGAGCGCCATGTCATCTCGGGCTTCGTCCGTGTATGGCAAGTTCGATTACCCGAGCTTGTTGAACCCCCCACCTGCTCCGACCCCACCGTCTGCTGACGCGACTGGGATGACCTCCGCGACTTCGGTTTCTGGGATCGGTGTGGCTTCGAACGTCCCCAGGGCGGAAGGTGCGATGGAGGAAGAGGTTCCGCATACGCCGTTGATGAACAAGCAACCTTCGTCACCCTCATCGAATCATCCTGGTACCATTGCGATCCCGCCACCGCCTTCTACGTTCGCCGCCGGTGGTATGGTGTTCTCCCCGTTGGGTAGGGGTGCGCTTCCGCCTATGACGCCCTCGATGCCAGGGTTCACGTTTCATCCTCAACAAGTCGGCACCCCGCCAGGGATGTTACCCCACTTCATGTCACCTGGGGTCGGTCCGAACTCACCTCCGCATTTCACGAACCATTTGGGACGACAAGGCTCATTCCATGCCGCTCCTGGTGGACCGATGCCACCTCCCTCGTCGATGCAAGCAGCGCTGGCGATGATGTACGGAACGCCACCCATGATGCATACTCCGCCAATCCATCACCATCACCATATGATGCTCACTCCCGGTCCGAGGTTGGATCCTGCTGGTAGTCCTGCTGGGATGACTGGTATATACCCATTGTCTCCGGGACACCCGCTGCAGCAAATGCAGGCCTGGTCTCCGCCTATACCTGGAAGTGCGGGAGGGGAAGGTATGACTACGCCGTATGCGAGTGTGGAAGGACAGAGGGACTATTTCCAGAGTGTTCCCATGCAAGGTGTTGCCGTTGCTGCTGGTGCGACTCAGGAGGAACCGACGGGGTATTTCCCGCCCGTAGCGCCGACGACGTCCTCGTCTTCTGGAGGTGGAGGGTCGGCCGATCCTTCGGATGGAAGCGCGTCGATATCTGCTAAGGAAGACAGCGGGTCCACGGTGCTTCAAGACGCTCCGGCAATCATTGACAGTTCATTGTCGCCCTCGTCCTCCTCGGGAAGTCCCGCCAAGAAGACCCCGAATTCAGATCCTGCCGCTACGATCCGCGCGCGCGTTGCTGGGTTGACGCTCGATGAGAAGACTGTTCCGAGCATGGTCAACGAGATCGCCGTGGCGAGCGGGTTGGGCATGGGTACGGCCAAAAAAGCAATGGCAGCGAGCGGCGGTGCGCAGAACGGGAAGCTCCCGAGCTTGTGGATGTCTCAAAAGGGCCGGTTCAGTCGGAGTAATGCACCATCTCCTCTGAGTGGATCGTCACCCGAGCAGGATGCTATCATAGGTCCTAACGCTGAGGCCTCCACGACGATGGGACGGAACGCATCTGGCCCTCTGCCAAAGCTGGCCGAGAAGGACCTGAAGAGGCCTGGGATGTTTGGGTTGCCTTCGCCTGGTAGGAGAGCGAGTTGGGCCGCGGAACCTGGGTCCAGGAGACCAGAGGTCGTCGCAGCGCCGTTGAACGAGGCTGACTCAAGATAATGAAAAATAAGAAAGACGAAGAAAGTATTCAAGCGATCGAGCGGCCAGGGATTCGAAGAATAAGATATATCGCGTTAGGAACGCCGCGCATTCAAGTAGGACTGGAGCCTTGCAATAATGGTTTGTTTGGGTCTTGGGAACTTATGGTTTTATTTTGGGAATCGTTTCTTCTCTTCTTCTTCTACTTGCTTTTATATTTTCCTTTGGCTCTGTTCCTCTTCTCTTGGATTCTTTTCTTTTTTCCTTGGGCGGGCGGTCTTAAGTGGTGAAGCGGTCTCTGAGTTCTTATCCTGGGTGCGTTTAGTAGTGGACATTGGCATGCATGAAATATCAACCTAAGTAGCTATAGCAAATAACTCCCCCCTCCCCCTGTTTTTTTTTTCTCCCGGTCAAATAACTGTCATACGTGGCTCTGTCGAAGTCATTCATTATTACAGCATTTTTTTCATTGTATCCTACGACCTGGTACCGTGCTCCTAATACTTGCAGCCGCGGCTGACCACGAAAGTGCGTTCATCGAGTCGTCCTCCCATTTCACTTCTCAAAGGTTTGGCCACAAGGTTCGGAGCAGCAGTCCTGCTTCCTCGGCTTCACTGCCAGAACCTATCATCGATCTGTCGACGTCCAACTCTTGCAGTGCGTTGTCTGCGGTTGTGGCCAAATCCCCTAAGAGGAATCTCGCACTTGACGCCTTTCTTGCGTCACAGAGTATAGCGAGCTTCCGCAGGTTCCGGAACTCCCGTGAAATAACTTGAAGGTGAGCGAAGCCCATAAACTTTGTTTGAAAGTAGTAGCGGCTGAGTGGCTTGAGATCCATTGTTGTTAGACTGGGCCAAGCCCTACCCATCACCTCCAATTGACCCTCCTGCGGCACAAAATTAGAGCCCCTGTCCCATCCCACCCTCAACCTGAAACTCTCCAATTCTTTGCACTTGAGAACGTGCTGAAGGCTCTCCCATGTGATTTGCATATCCGGCGCAATGTCCAGGACTTTGAGGTGGGTGAACCTTCCGATCGCCCAAAAGGTGTCGGCGAGTGGCGTGTCCCAGTGACCTTTAGGCTCGTGGTCGCGGTACTGAAATTCTGCTACAAGCCGTACGCTCCGGACGTTCGCCGATGACACTCGGCTCAGGAGAGGAACCAGGAAATCTGGTGCGCCAGAGAGCTTGAGTGACTCGACGGCTGGGAACAAGCTCTCCGGGAGGGAGATGATCTCTGGCTGCTTTGGATAATCCAGCTCCGGCCACGCGATCGGACGCGTATCTTCCATCTCGAATCGGCGCAGTAGGGGGAGCTGTCCGGCCGCGCGAAGAACCTCAAGCCATTGGAGACCTGGCCCCGTTTCCATTCTGAGGGTTTCAATGCCTAGGCGAGACAAGAGCACCTGGCAGATACTATGACTGATATACCGAGAGTACTGCTTCGTGGCGATGCTGAGAGAAGTGAGTTCGGGAAGTACTATCTCCGCCAAACCATCAAGTATCCACCGATATCCATGCTCTTGCAGAACAGTCCTAGAATCCGCCCAAACACTCACTTCTCTCACACTTGAAGGAAGGAAGAATTCAAGGAGACCCAAATTTGGCTCCATTTCTTCTTCAATCTCGAGCTCGACGGATGTTAGGTTGGGCAGGATCGGCGTGAGCGGCAAGTGTGGCAACAATTGTTGGTGGATATGCCGCGTTGATTCGCCCAAGCCAACAACGAGGTGTCTGACGTATTGCGAATAGAGAATAAACATGTTCCAATCGCAATTCCGTAAGGCGCGTGTGAGAGTGACCGTCATCGACTTGGACCGAGTGGCGATATATTAGTATTGAATACCACTTGGCGACAAGGACCGCCGCTCCTCGCGTACCTTTCGTTCACCCATTTGCATCCATAACACGGCATCATCAGGAAGTAGTTTCAAGAGAGGTGGCAGGCCGACACGCTCCCACGTGAAAGGCAAATTGTGCATCCAAAACGTGCGGCAAACTGGGGCCAGTCTTGTTCGTGTTGTTTTGTCGAGGAACCCAAATATCAGGCGGATGAGCTCTGGTATGTCCCAGAGGCGGTTCATGGTTCTGGTTTTGCCGTCGGAGCAGAGATATGATCGGGTGCGAAGGAGCCGAACCACGCTCGAGTCATACGCGTGGCTTGCGGTTTCGTGAGGCCGGCGGAAGCCGGAATCCCGGAAAAGAGTACGCAACTCCGTTTCCTGCTCGGGCACATCACGGGCGAGAAGGCTCCCTGGTCGTATCGTATCAATACAAGCTCAAAGCCCAACATTGACCGCTAGGCATTCGGACTTGTATTACTCAAAACCCTGCACCTTCCGCATACTCTCGACTGTATTCAACTATTTACAAGGCACGTTATCAACTACAAACCCCACGCAGTACTGCTACGTGATTCCATGAGGTCAAGCTGCCTGTAACGCGGAACCTCCCAAGGTCGGTTGCGCCGTATTAGAGCTGCGAAACGCCGTGATGACTGATTCCCAATGATCCGAGTATGCATAGTATTCCATCTGAGCCGCACACCTTAAGGATCGAAGTTTGGGCCACCATGCTCGGAATATTGTGACAATCTTTCGCTCTACGTTTCCATCTAGCAGCGACCCATCGACGTCCAATTCCTGTAGCTGGTTTTCAGTAGTCGTGACTGCATCCTCTACCTTGAATCCCGGGTTGCCCTTCGTTGTCGCGTCAAAGCTAACTTTGAGCTTTACTAGATTTCGAAATTCTCTAGCGATGACTTGCAGATGGGCGAGGCCCATGTACTCGTTGTTGGAATGATAACCAACGAACAAGATGAGCTCCATCGTCCCGAGCTGTGGCCAGGCCATTCCCATCCTCGCCAGGGTATTCTCACCGAGCCACAAGGGACAACTCCAACCTACTCCAATTCTGAGGGTCTCGAGCTCTCTACATTCCAGAACTGGGCTTAGGGCCTCCTCTAGGATGGGGATCTGTAGGTGGAGAACCAACGTTTTGAGGCGTGAAAATCTCTCACTGAAGAGAAGGCAGTTGGAATTCTGGGCTGCACTGCTGGCTTCGAAATCTAGGGACGGTTCAAGGTAGAGGTCGATTATCTCCAGATCCTCTGAATTAATTCGACTCGAGAGAGCCTTAACGGAGTCAGGCGTGCCCCGGAGTTTGAGTGTGTGAAGCACGGGGAACAGGTTATCCGGAAGAGATAAAATATTGGGTTCTCCTGCGGCCGTCTCCCATCCATGACTGAACACCTCCAGGCTTCGAAGTGCTGGAAGTCGCCCTGCCGAGCCGATGACCTCGTCGATTCGGTATTGATATATGTCAATTTCGAGGGTTTCGATGGTTCGGTGCGTATGAAGCACTTGGGACACCCGCGAGCCTAAATCCTCTGCGTTGGCCTGGAGAATGGGTATCTCGATGGCGAATGATGCGAGGGTAGGAAGCTCTACTGCCGCTAGGGCATCGAGGACCGCCTCTGCAGATCCTTCGGCCACGTCAGGTACCTCGACTTCTACAAATGAGACAGTCTTGGGAAGTAAGAGCTTTATGAGCTCCGAGTTTGGTGGTTCATCTCCCTCCAGCAGACGAAAATGAATGGATGTTAGGTTGGGGAGGATCGCTCTGGATGGCATGTTGGAGAGCAGTTGCTCATACTGAATTTGAGAATGATCGTCGAAATAGATCGTGAGGCTTTTAACGTATTGTGAGTGGAGGAGAAGTCTTCCCCAATCTGATTCATGGAGGCTTCGTTTGAGAGAGAATGGCTTCAAACCGAGAGGAGATCCATCAGTCACGCCTCAAGCGGCGCCAGGAGCAAGCTGTTGGCTTACCTCCATATTATCATCGTAGCCCTTCGCCACTGCATCATCGGGAAGGAGCTGTATGAGAGTGTAGAAGTCATTGACCTCTTTCCAGGTGGATGGTAAAGTGTTCAACCAGAATAGCCGGCAAACTCTCGCCACCTCGGTTCGAGTTTTGTTATCGAGAAAGGTGAAGATCGACTGAACTAACTCTGGGATGTCCCAGAGTGCGTGCATGATCGAATGGGCCGTATTAAAACGGCAAATTGTGATTGAAGATTGAAACGGGGTGACTATGGCTTGGGTGGGAATGGCAGGCGGACGCGTGCGCCGATGGCAGTTGGCGGAGTGGACCCGGAGAAGAGTACATAGCTCCGTTTCCTGTTCCGGGCGCATCACGGGCGCCTCGGTACGAAGCTGAACAGCCTAAAACTGACCGATAGGCACTCGAACTTAGGTTATTCAAAAGTCTGCACCTTCCGCATAGTCTCGACTGTATCCAACTCTTTAAAAGGCACGTTATCAATTACAACCCTCCACACAGCACTTCTACGTGATTCAATACAGGTTAAGCTGAGTGAGAGACGGAACCTCCCAATGTCGTTTGCTCCGTATTGGAGTTCCGAAACGCCTCGATTACTGACGCCCAATGGTACGAGTACGGGAAATGCAACGGCTCTGTACACCGTACGGTCCGAAGTTTAGGCCACCATGCTCGAAATAGGTGTGCAATCTTTCGCTCCATAATACCATCGAGTAGCGACCAATCTACCTCCAATTCCTGCAGCTCGTTGTCCGCAATCGTGACTGCATCCTCTACCTTGAATCCCGGGTTGCCCTTCGTTGTCGCATCAAAGCCAACCTTGAGCTTTACTAGGCTTCGAAAATCTCTAGCGATGACTTGGAGATGGGTGAGGCCTAGGTACTTGTTGGAATGATAATCTATGAATAAGGTGAGGTCCATCGTCTTGAGTTGTGGCCAGGCGGCTCCCATCCTAGCCAGTGTGTTCTCACTAAACCACAGAGTACGACTCCAACCTACTCCGATTCTGAGGGTCTCGAGCTCTCTGCATGCCAGAACTGGGCTTAGGGCCTCCTCTAGGACGGAGATCTGCAGGTGGAGAACCAACGTTTTGAGACGTGGAAATCTATCACTGAAGAGAAGGCAGTTGGCATTCTGAGCTGGACTGTCGGCTTCGAAATCTAGGGATGGTTCAAGGTAGAGGTCGATTATCTCCAGGTTCTCTGAGCTAATTCGACTCGAGAGAGCCTTGATGGAGTCCGGCGTGCCCCGGAGTTTGAGTGTGTGAAGCACGGGGAACAAGTTATCCGGAAGAGAGAAAATATCGGGTTCCCCTGCAGCCATCTCCCATCCATAGCTGAATACCTCCAGGCTTCGAAGTGCTGGAAGTCGCCCTGCCGAGCAGATGGCCTCGTCTGTTCGGTATTGATATATGTTAATTTCGAGGGTTTCGATGCCTTGGTGCGTATGGAGTACTTGGGACATCCGCGAATCTAAATCCCTTGTGCTGGCCTGAAAATCGGCTATCTCGATGGCGAATGATGCGAGGCTAGGAAGCTCTACTCCCGCTAGGGCGTCGAGGACCGCCTCTGCAGATCCTTCGGCCACTTCAGGTACCTCGACTTCTACAAATGAGACAGTCGTGGGAAGTAAGAGCTTTATGAGCTCCGAGTTTGGTGGTTCATCTCCCCCCAGCAGACGAAAATGAATGGATGTTAGGTTGGGGAGGATCGCTCTGGATGGCATGTTGGAGAGCAGTTGCTCGTACTGATTTTGAGAATGATCGTCGAAAGAGATCGTGAGGCTTTTAGTGTATTGTGAGTGGAGGATAAGTCTTTCCCAGTCTGATTCATGGAGGCTTCGTTTGAGAGAGAATGGCTTCAAACCGAGAGGAGATCCATCAGTCACGCCTCAAGCGGCGCCAGGAGCAAGCTGTTGGCTTACCTCCATAT
>WSUB01000073.1:0-193152 GCA_019633425.1 Tulasnella sp. 424 | reverse complement strand
TTGTTTGCGGTCGTGGAAGAGCTGGGCCTGGAAGAGGTGCTCGACTTTGTTGGGAACGGTGTTGTAAGGGTAGTCTGAGGTGGACGAGAGTCAGATACAATGCTGATGTCGTCGGGTGGTGGTTCCTTACCAGCGAGGTCTGGTCCAGGTTCGTTTGTGGACGAAGCTGTTGAAGAGCTCTGCCATCCGGAGACGTAGACGGTCTCGAGATATTTGGCCATCTGCGTAACTTGCACCGGGTCCAGGCTAATGGAATAGGTGATTAGACGGCGGTCCATGATAACAATCTCGATAGATGATACTCACGCGCCATAGGTATGGGAAGGAGTTCCGTTCTTGGCGTGGTTTTCAAGCAAGGTCCATAGTTTCTTGCCCTGGATATCGGAGGGATACTTGAGGTCGATTGTGCCTCTCTTTGCGACGACCTGAGCGGCAGTGTATGGACGAGTGACCTGAGCGAATCTTGGATGCTTTGGGGGGGAGAAAGATGAAGGAGTGAGCACTTCGGCCGAGGAGTCACTGAACGAGAAACACGTCGCAGTTCCACGTACCTTCCACCATTTTTCAACTTCGGCTACTTCGTGTTCAAAAGTCTTGCTCTCGTCGAATGCCATATTTGAAACTGTGAGCTTTTAGTGAGTTTTCTTTTCTTTTTCAAAGAGGGAGATGGAAAGGACGGGGAAGGGCGGTGAAGTGTTGAGATCGCGGGGAGAGCTGTATAAAGGGGCTCGGAGGATTCACGTGCCGGAGACCCGAGAAATGCACGTGAACACTCCGACAAGGCCCGGCCAATTCAACAGACGAGCCCAGATACACCTGATGACGCGCGGAACATACAGCGGAGCTCCATCCCAAAAACACACTTTCCTGTATATCGCACTTTGCATTTATTCTTTTTTCGTATACACATTTCCGAGGATAAATAATTGTCTACTCAAGCTTTTGCTTGAGCTCCTCGAAGTACTTCTTCAGGTCGTCCATCTCCATCTTTTGCTGCGGCCATCCGATTACAAGCCCTTGGGTATCCGACGCTTCCGGTTTCGGGATGACATGGAAGTGGACGTGACCGACCTCCTGCAAGTAAAGACGTCATTACCGTGGCGCATCGGAACCATCGGAACTCCCTGCTAACCTGGTGTGCCAGCTTCCCGTTGTTCTGTCGCAGAGCAAGGAGATAAGGGAAGGAGAACGCCACAGGGTCAACAAGAGCCTACCTGCAGCACGTTGTAGTCGGGAACTCCGACAGCGTTGGCGATCTTCTTCACAATTGGTAAGATGTCAGCCAGATTTTCGTCGGGTACGTCGCGCAGCTTCTCCGCATGAACTGTTGACAAAGATAATCTTAAATAACAGCCTACCAACGAATCGGGTGCGACACACTGACCCTTGGGGATGACGAGCGCGTGCCCTTTCGACAGAGGTTGGATGTCCAAAAAGGCATATCTGAATCAAACGCAATGATAAGGAAACACAGCTCGATCTGCACCCTAAATTACCGTACGAAAGCGATGTTTCCACTAGTTTGAAACTTGGGATGTCCCCTGCATCATTTCTGTCAGTCGATCACGCATCCAGTTTGCAGTCTGTACGCCAGTCGCTCACCTTTTATAATTTTGCAAAATAAGCACCTATAATCCAGAAATGAGCTAACAATCTACAGCCCTGGTAACAAATAGAGATCTACGATGCGGAAGTGGCCATAGTGTTTATGCTCGCTTTGAAGTTCAACGCCGTTGGTGGATGGGATGAGCGGAACTGTTTGCTCGCTGACTGTGCCAAACACTTCGATCTCTCCATGTTTGTAATTCGGGTAACCTTGAGAAAAACTTGGCTTGGATCGAATATGCTAGACAAACGAGCAATTCGTATACAGAACATAGATACACGTTCCTCGGGTCGTTCGCGTAATTCTGGTCCGAGGACACATGTCACACTGTTCGCGGCGCACGGTCGGTCCCTTCCCAACGCCCAAAACGCCCACCTCGTAGTTTGAGATCGATGAAGGGCTTCAGGGAGCCCATTATGTGCATTGTGAGGTATTAGCCAGTGTATTATGGCGGGGAAAGCACTGTTTCCTGGGTGCGAGGCAGACTACAAATATATTACCGACTGGAGAGACAAACGAAGCCCTTTTGAGCGCCCGCCAGAGGCATGCTCTAATCGCCCTCTGGAGTATTCACCCTAAAGCTGATTTTTCTAGCATAGATGTAAACGTAGTCTATCCTGGCTTGAGCGACGTAGGTACGCGCAGCATTTTGGTCACTGGCGAATAATCCTCGCCCAGGCTCGCGATTGTACGCACAAACCCCTTTTCATTATCTGGAAACAGAATATTGCGTGTGCTGAGATATGCTTAAACAATGTAAAATACACAGGCAGCTAAGGGTATCTTCAATCAAAGAACGTTATCGAGTTAAAGTGTTGGTGCATTGAGTCGTCGTGCTTGCAACGCACTGGCCGGAACCTCGATTGACGGGGGGAATGTCCAACGCAATGTCATTTGCTTTTTGTATAAATCATTCCTTTTCCCCTCGTCTCGGAGAGGGCAGAGGGTAGGCTGTGTATTCCTCCGTCCCGAATGCCGTACGCGCACTTGAATAGCCGTAGGCTCTGGGGACGTAGCACCGCAGGTAATAGCCACCTCGTTGAACCTGCAGACTTGATACTTAATCTGATTATCAGGGGGTGATTAGAGGAGAGCCTTTTTATGACTACAATAAAATGTCATCTGAAGGGGCATACCTTCCCAACTGCCAGTGGCCTAGACGGGGTTGAACCCGAATTAGTAACCTCAACACATATACACGTAAGCAAGCATCATATAGTGTCCTCATTAACTGGAGACACCGCCCTTGTATTGCGTTAGTATACCCTATAGCTGAAAACCCATTGTGCAACGAGGTTATGCATCATCACGGCTGAGGCCAAGTCCTCCTACAGCATATAATAACACGCTAAGAGCCCTTTCTTTTTTTGTATATCTGCGGTGGTGCTCTGTAGAGCGACTGAAACGCTTGATCTTATGATGGGCGGGATTTCAAAGTTGTTGGGCTTTTGTCAGCCAATGGGCCGTTACCATCCCCGGCTGAGGACTTGTAGCGGGAAGTGCCGATTTTTTCAGCATCGCCGTAGACCCCATACGTAACATGAAGTGTTAATATCATCCGATTGGGGTTTAATTGTGATTACACTGAGAGTGATCACGTTACAACACATCGGAGATTTAATTAAGCAGATATGGCAATCGTCGCCCCTTCCCTTGGAGTATGTAGACCACGCTCGGAAAGATGCCAAGAGGTACTCGGCATGACCCAGTGCTCCGTGGATGAAACAGCTTATTCATTTTATCCGGACTACGTCATGGCCTGGAGTGATATCAACTCTCACCTCTTCACTAGGTCTCGTACTTTCTTGGATAATACACCGACTTGGGCTCTGATATCGATGTAGCTCGAACGGAGAACAGAGAATCGACATTGGACTTTCGCTTCGCGGAGACAGACGCAGCGCAAATGGCTCGACCTGCGGGGACCTCGGCGTTAGGCACACACTCCACCGCCGAACTCCCACCATCCTTCGAATTCGGCAAGACACACGGATCTTAAATTAGTATCAGCCCCGTTTCTTTATATATTTGGTTCTCATATCTCAATTCCTTCTCTCCCGGGCCGCAACCCTAATATTAATTTCATGCGGACCGTCCTCATCGACAAGTTCAATATGAAAACATTCGCCGGACTGTCAACCTGGCCGCTATGGATCCGGTTACCAAATCATCTATACCGCATTTCCCAAGCTGCTCGGGCCGCCCTCTCGCTCTCGTGATGGGTTTTCCCTAATTTGACACAACTTCCAGCGGGCCGGAAACGACGACACTCCACCTCCGAGCATCCTTCTGTCGGCCAATCTTCTCGAAGCACAGGTGTTCAGAACTGGGAACACCAGTTTTGCACAAGTATAAGATAGGCTCCCCACAGAATTTCTTCCAAGATGCCCTCGTGTCCTTCTCTCACCCCCCACGTCACGACCACCACACAAGGCAGCCGTCATGCACCTATCCCTTCTGGTACTTGCTGCTTCCGCTTTGACTGTACCAGCTTCACTCTCTCCCCCATCGACATCATGGCCGACAGACGTTTCCTGGCTCAGGACAATGCAAAAGCGGGCCACCAAGAAAACCTGCCATGTTAAAGCCCTTGGAGGTGGACAGGACGACTCTTCCAACATCATTAGTGCTTTTAGCCAGTGCCAGAAGAACTCTGTCATTGTTCTCGACGGCAATTATACCGGCAAGTTTTCTCCTTCTCTGGACCTACAGCCATAACTTAACACCAACGAAATCTTTTCCAGTCGGCAAATTGCTTGTTTCCAACTTCAACAATGTCGAGATCCAACTTACTGGCTCCTTGCAGGTTCGTATCATACGATCGCACACGCTGCCAATAGTTGGCTAACCCAGATCTCGTAGTACACCAACGACATCTCCTACTGGTCCCCAAACTCGCTGTACATGAGTACGTCTGTCAACGCATTTCTACTCATGGGTTATTAGAGGTGTTCATATCCTTACCTGCCTACTCTCAGCCTATCAAAACGCCACCACGGTTCGTCGAAATGGATTTGATCGGTCCATAAAATGGCTAACGGCCATTCTCTTAGTTCTGGTTCCTTTCCGGAGAGAATATTCACCTTCACGGACCAGGCACAATTGACGGAAACGGGCAGATCTGTGTGTGCATCAGCATAAAAGCTGGGCCCGTGGCTAACCGTTCTGCGTCACCAAGGGTGGGACACGTACGCTACGAGTAAGGTGGGCAAGCAATTTGCTCTCATGCTAGTCTGTGCCATGGGATGACATTCATTACCTCGTAGAACTCGGGTGTTGCTGGAGGTTCCTCCACGACTTTCGCTCGACCTATCCCTCTGACTGTCGGAAATGCCACCAACGTGGTCGTTGAAAATCTCAGGATCGTCCAATCTCCCTTCTGGGTCAGTTTTTCACTTTCGTCCATCTAGCTATATTCTTACTGTCGCCCGTATAGCACCAATTTTGCTACCAATCAAAGAACGTCGTCTACCAAAACCTCCACATCTCGTCTGTATCCGCCAATGCGTCCCATCCAACCGCAAACTCGGATGCAATCGATATATACCGGAGCAGTCAAGTATCTATCCGGAACTGGGTGGTCGATAACGATGATGATTGCGTCAGCTTCAAGGTCAGTCAGACTAACGAATCAGTTTTGTCTGTCAATGATACCATACCAACACAACGTCTTGATAGCCCAACTCGACCGACATTTCTGTTCAAGATCTTTTCTGCCGTGGCTCGCACGGCATATCAGTTGGTTCTCTGGGACAGTATAAGAATGAGACCGATATCGTCCAGAACGTATATGTGAACAATATCACAATGCTTAACGCTCAGAATGGGGCTCGCATCAAAGTCTTCCCGGATAACCCAAATCCCAACAGCGTGCAAGGTGGTGGAATAGGCCATGTGCGAAATATCGTGCGTAGATTTCCCCGCGTTTGATCAGGCAATTCCAATGACAAAGTGTTAAATAGACGTTCAGTAACTTTGAGGTCCAAAATGTCGATTATCCGATTTTAATCGACCAGTAAGCCATGATAATACAGCCCAGATACCGAACTTTCTCAACAACTATTACCTGCCAGATGCTACAACGTCAATAATGCGACCTTTTGCGCCCAATATCCCAGCAAGCTATCAATTTCCGACGTCCACTGTATGTCCCCTTCCTTTGGTCCTCACTCACTCATTACGAACTAACATCTGCTAGATTATAACGTCCACGGCTCTTCATCCGGCGTCAATAATGCAACCGTCGTTCAAATGAAATGCTCCGCTCAATGCGAAGGCATCGCAGCTTCCAAGACCAACTTGATCCCTCCGGCTCGTTATCCGGAGGCTCAATACATTTGTCAGAATATCGTCAGCAAGAATAGCGTACGTCATTTACCTATTCGAGAATATTATCTACACTGTCTAACTCACGTGCCTATCAGCTCGACTTTGGCAAACGGTGCATGGCTCCGACGACCGTTTGATTAAATGGTACTCGTTGACTTTTGAGGGGCGGAAGCCCGGACACCCTATATGACAGCTTCAAACTTAGTCTGCTTGTTCTCTGTTGGCCATTGTACGTTTAATTGATTGGATTGGATGGTCGGTTCGTAAGTTTGGGAGATGATCCCTCCTTGATATATAAGAAGCCCACGAGACGATCCGGTCTCTGGAAACGCAGGTCGCCACAACTCGCTCATTTTCAAACAAGACTCTCTCTCAATATGGCACCCTTGGGCTAACTACGTATTACCCTTGCCCTCTTTGCGTGGAGCCTCCAGTATCATGATGCGGGAGGGCTAAGGAACATCATCTGCTTTCCCGGTGCTATTCATCTGCCCAGGCGTCCCATTCCCCTCCTTGCCGTCCGAGTTGAACTGCTAGGACCGGTTTCAGGACTTCAGCAGCAATCATTTGTGTCCAGCTATTGCATCCCTAAGAATCGAGCTTTAACATCTAGGAATATAATGATGAATGACGGAAGATACTGGTGTCCATACATTCAATAGCTGCAGCCAGATGAGGATTAGACGTCTTCAAGAAAGATACTTGAGATTTTGGCCGCTGAAACGCCAGTCAAACACCGACCCCCAACCCATTCTCTCCTAGGTCAACTCGAGCCTATATAATCGAAGGCAGGACTGGGCTTGCCCAAGATACATGAGAGTGGAAGAAGGCGGAAGTTCTCTATGTAAGTCTGGGTAGCAAAGCATCGTTTCAGGGTGCAAGGGAGCTCGATTGCAGTTTGACATACGATCGCGGACGGGTGGGCTGCCTACCCAGCAAAACACGGGCCTTAACTCAACGAAGGTCGTCACATCTTCAAAGATGCAGGCACCACAAGTCTTGCGAGACCACCGGGAGGAGTTGCCTGTTTGTGAAGATGAAAGGTTCAAGCGACAGACGTTGGGGTACTATACTCATGATACTTATCTTGGGCGAGACAGGGGTCAGAGGCCCGAGAAAACGACTTTTGATGCCGGCACCCGGGCCCAGTGACGTGGGTTCCTTAATGCTAGAGTACTACGGCTCCTGATGGCAATGGAAATTGTTTTGAATTGACGGCGTAATCTTCAATAAGGCTGTAGAAGTGATTGAAGACAAAGCTGATTAAAGGAACGCGCTGAGTTAACAGGGTTAGGAGGTCGTTGAATGGCGACTGTAAGGATAGCCATCTCCTATTTTGTGCATGGGAAGATCTAGATAGTCCTGTCAGGGTGAGGTGCTCACGATATGGAGATTATTTCAGAAATGTTGCCGTTCATGTCTCGCGGTTGGGTCCAGTGGAAGGTCGCAGATAACAAGGACTTTCTCGTCTATTTGAGAATGAGTTTTTCGGATATATAATACATATGCTTGAGTGCGTAAGATAAGCTCTGATGGCAACATATTTGCTGGACTGTTGTGAAAGTGATGTCTAAGGACCAAAGTGCAAGTGGATCGCATGGCGGGCTCCGTACGCGTGCAGCATCGCCGCGCCACATATTGCTTGCGCGGACCACTTACATTAATCTGGCAGGTCTAGGAGGAATTATATTCATGCTGGGACACTTGGCCAGCGTGGGCTTGGTTTATGAGCTCTTGAAAATGCTTAGGACGTGGGGAAACCATGGGAAGCCAAACGGTCGAGAGCTCCTCCTGGACCATGAGGGTGAAGCCATTTGCGAGGCACAAAGCTTTTCCCTCTTTAGCTAGCAAGACGGACGATAGAAATAGGAAAGTGCACTTACCTCCCCCCTAAAGTTCTTATAAGTCTGCAGCGGAGAGTAAGAAATATGGAACACAGAGGGTAGGAGACGGTGCTGAATTCTTAGCTCCAACGTAGATTTTGCTTTGTGTTCAGCCACTCTCCGCGACAAATACCCCCATTCCTTTCGGTTGGGTGGAGCCGCTTACACTGGGAGTCAGCAGCGATGATGAAAGCTGTGGATCGAGAGAGACCAGAAGATGACAAAGCTACTAGGACAGGATCTCATAATGAGTCCAACGAGGTTCGGCATGCGTAAGTGGATTTGGCGGTTCGGTAGGATGGTGGAACATCGGCATGCAGCCGGTGTCCTCGTGGCAAGCGTGTTGCCCTGAACCACTCGGAGAGGGGAGTGGATGATGTCATCTGATATCTGGAATTAAAGGTCTTTCAGGTCATACGGATGAGTGGAGATGCCTTGGCTGTTCCGGTGATGGCGAGGCGACGAAGGGTAAGCAACCGGGGGGGGGGCCTGAGAGCAACGCGATCTGACGATAGACTTGTATCGGAGAACTCGAAGTGAACTGTAATGGATAGATAAAGAGTGCTCGGAGGGAGCTGCGTTGAGCAGCTGGTAGGGTGCTCGGAAGGCCCCAACCCGACAGATGCATAGGTTTGGCGCTTGGAACTCGATACCGAGGCGGGCTTGGTCCTCGATCACGTTATTGTTGAGCAGGTGAAGCGGAAGCCCGGTATCTTGAAAGTTCCGGAGAATGGCGGATATGTACCTCAAGGATAATGGTGACCAAGCGCCCGGCAAAGTGCGAGAATCAGAGAAAGGAGAGCAAAACGCTCAGATGGTTGCCAAAGAGGAGGACGCGTCGCGACACGTCGTCTGCACTGGAACGCTAAAGTGCACGCTTCGTATCTTCCAGAGATAAATCGACTAAGCGACGCTTGAGCCCATCCAGAATTATCGAGCAGCCAGTGTCTGCGTTCCAGATGCAGACTCTAGGCCAGGAAAGGGGGGCCAAGTAGCAGATGACGATGAGAGGTTTAGGATATCCAAAATGAAAACTTGCTTTGAAGGAAGAGCATTGCGCCCCTAGGTTCGGGAAATAACTCAGCATTATTACCTCGAATGGCGAGCCGGTGGGGAAACAGGCGATCATCGGCAGGTAAAACACGCATGAGCTGAGAGACGGGGGAGGGGAAAAAAAAGTTAAAGCCTAAGGAAGCTGATCAAAATGTAATATAGTTTGCATCTGGGTTCTCTGTAGGTCTGAGTATGGGTAGCGTATGAGAGGTATATGGGTAGCATAACCGATTGTGGGTGAGGCCGCTAAAGTCCGCAAAATCTCTGTCGGACGAAACAAGAAGGGCTCTGTTCTTCCCTCTCCCATCCGCCCCCGTCCCCCCATCCCCTTCCTCCCCCTTCTTACTCTTTTGTACGACCACGACACGTTTTACGACCTCCTATCACGACCCCCTCTGACATACCTTTTTACGCACGTTATACTAGTATCCACTCAAATATTCCATCCAGGACTTCAAATGGATCCAGCCACAGCGCTTCACCAGCCGCCCCAAGATGCAGCTCGCTACATCTTTGAGCAGGCCCAATACGCTCTTCATCATCAAACAGATTCATGGTCAACGCCCTCTCAACCACCTTATCACGCGTCGGTCTCGGATCACTCAACGTCTCACGTCCCCGAACCCTCTTCGGTCTCACCCAAATCTGCGAACAAGCACAATTCCGGCAAGCCTTCCTCTCCCGCAGCATCCAGTCGAATGACAAGAAACAGAGCAGCTGCCCTCGCAAAAGAGTCAAACCATCAGCCATCCACACATGGCTCGCATGAAGGGTTACCGGCGGTGAGTAGCAGCAGTCCATATTGCAATCATTTCCCTCTACATCGCACCAACAACTAGCGCACATTTCTTTTCACTCTCCCGCCCCGCCCTCTTTTTTCCCGTTTTGCTCCCCACTCACTCAGCGCCTACACCGCTCATGACTCTCTCTTCGTCGCTGTCGTTTTCGTCGTCCTTATTCTTTTTTTGTCTGACTCGCATCTTCCACCCCTTTCTAGCAGCAGTCTTATCCGCCTTCCGCGAATCCTTACCCTTACCTCACCGACGATCAAATCCAAGACCATGCTCGCGGCTACTCAAACTCCGTCCACCAATCGACCACTGCTTATCAATACCCGCCACACGGCTTCCAAACCACAGATGGTCATGCCTCGCCATCTTCCGGAGGAAGCACCTCACCAAACGCCGCCACCGCCGCCGCTTCTGCAAATCAACCACCCCATCAAATCAACCACCCCTCCATCCCAGTTTCAGGCCTATACATGGCCGGTTCCTATCCCCCGCACCTCATCGTTCCCGGCCACATCGACGGCTACCCGCTCGACGATATCAACGCTCCAACCGTTTACGGCGGCGCGTCTAGCATAAGCATGGGCACCGAGATCATGCGCGTCCCCTCGGCCTCTCCATCAATCGCTTCCGGAGAACTCGAACCATTAGGCTCTCCTGGTCCAGACGATTATCCGTCCGGCGTCGATCCTTCCGCTCGCAGTTCTTCAAACCCTCACAGCCTAGACAACTACGACTATCCCGGAAGCGGTCCCATTTCGCCCCTATCATCCACGTTCGCACCTCAGCCTCTCCCTTCCACATTTTCATCCGTAACCAGCGGCTATCTGCACGGTCCTGCTGAACCACAACCGTCGCTTCCGTCATCAGCCTTCTCCGCTTCCCCTGAAGGAGACACCCTGCCCTCTGCCGTTTCCTCCACCAATGGAGGCCCGGTCCGCGGAGGGAGGCAAGGTCAAAAGACAAAAACGAAGCTCACTGACATGGACCGCAAGTTCATCTGCGTCTTCGCCCAAAATCACCCAAAGGCCCGTCAGGAAGATATTGCCACAAAGTTCGCCGTGGAACGGAGCACTGTCAGCAAGATCCTCAAATGCAAGGAAAAGTGGATGAAGGTCGACTTTTTCTCCAGCGAAGCCAGAGTGGTGAAACATCGGTTCGTTGTCTGCTGCGCCCACCGTCAATTCCCTGACGAGAACTAACCCGTTGACCTGCAGTCCGTCGAAATTCCCCGAACTGGAGGCAACCCTTATAACCCACATCCGGATGCGCCAAGCCGCCAGGGAACCTGTCAACGATTCCTTTATCAAGAAGATGGCATTGGAACTTGCACAAGAGAGGGGTATCGGAAAAGTACACTACACCGCATTTGCCTTTGTTCCAAACCTATCTCTTACGTTCTTCGTCTCCCATAGGACAAGTTCAAAGCTTCCTCCGGGTGGGTGGAAAACTTCAAGCATCGTCATGACCTCCGGAAGGGCGGATCGTGGGACAGGGCTAGCAATGCTGCTGCTTGGGCGAATAGCGCTGCCAAGTATGGCGTTCCAGGGAGTACGGCTGCTGAAGCCGCAGCTGCCGCCAATGGCCAGCTGGGTGCACCTGTTCCCATGTCTGAAGAACACACTGGAGGCGTCGATGCCGGTTATGGGGTTACATATGCAGTTGGTTCTGATGGTTACGTCCACGGCGCAAATGCTGTAGGCACGGAGGTGTGAGTCTTTTGCCACATTCTCCTCCCTCTTCCTCTTTCTTTCCCTTTCTTCCCTACTCTCTTCCCATGCCCATCTACATTATGTTTCACATGTTCGCTGTATGCTCTTCAAACCCTCCCCTAATCGCTCCTCACTTTCCCACATGTGTATACCCACCCCGTTCATCATTCCCGTCCTTTGTTCTTGCATCTTGCGAATTCAGAGTTGTTTTGCTCATCGTCGGTTCCATTTTCTGCGCCCCCTTTTTTTCCCGTTTCTGTAAGGTCCCACCCAATGGATGAAGGCGTCCTTGGTGCAACCAACAACAACATGACAATCGGATACTCAACCCTAAGTCACACAGCTCCTGAAAGTCACCCGTCAGATGGCCAAGCCATGTCATCCATACCTCAGGGGCCTGGAAGTGACAATGGGTCCGTGTACAGCGACTCACAATCTCAAGCTAGTGGGAGCTTCCGACCTGGAGACAATTACCCTCGCGGAGGCTCGATCTCGCCTCGGTATGCGATGCAAGCGTTCCTTCACCCGAATTCCCATCTCTTGAGCATCCCGAGATCGACTTCGGTTGCCTCCCGATCCACTTCGAATTCATCGGTTGGCTCCGCTGCCTCCCCTGTCAGTGCAAACAGCCCGCTTCTGCATGGAAGTCAATACCTTCCGTCGGCGAGCCCATCGGTAGCCCAGTATTCCCCGACGCAAGTCTCACCGCCGCCTCTTCCATCTCACTTCCATGGGCATGGACCTGGACATGGCCATCGACGATCCATGTCGGCTTCCTACACTTCATCGCCCCTGGCAATCGAAGTAGGTTCAGAGGAGTCGACTTCGAGACCTATTCCCAGAGCACAGAGTCCTCGAAGCCAAAATCGCCATAGCAGCTACATAGGATCGACGGTCACATTGCAGGACATCCAAAACGCTGCAACGTCTCCTTCCCTACGCGCCGCAGCCGCTCGGAGAAGCGTGACGTTCTCCAGCTTCTCTGCTATGGCTGCTGGATTAAGCCTTCAAGACGGGCTTCTATCTCCAGGCGACATACCTCCTTCACCCTCGTTCGTCCATTCGAGGAACGTCAGTTATGGCTCTCAAGAAGGCAGCCAATCTTCGTATGGGTTATCAAACGACAATAACGGGGTACCCCAGACCCCCGATATGTACGGCTCCGAAAAGAGGTTCCACACCCCTTCCCCGCTCAACGGCTCGCCCCTAGAGCCAGGATTCCCGACTGGAACTGATGGTGGCTTCCGCTAGTGGTGGTGAGTCAGTCGCTACTGTTATCCCTCTCTTCTCATTTGAACTCACCAAAGGCCCCATCAGCAAAATAGTGACGCATCACGGTGTCACCCAAACGACAATAATTGAGACTCTTCTTGTTACTTTTTCGGTCCGATGCACCTTATCCATATCGGAGGTCCGAGGGGAACTTGCGGCCTTTATTCTACCTCATTCAGAACATCTCTGCATTTCTTTCACGTTTCATGTTTCACCACCAACACAACGCTACTCGATTTGACGTTACGTTTAGGCGATAACGACAGGCATCTTCTCCACCACTCCTGCCCACGTTGTTCTTTCAACGAACGATATGACATCTTGGCTACCGCTTTTCCTGTTGTGCCGTACTTTACTCTATGTTTTTTGACGCTGTGCGCTACTATTGCCCGTTAAGGATTTCACTCTGGCTCGACGC
Organism: Tulasnella sp. 424; assembly: GCA_019633425.1. Taxonomy (NCBI): domain Eukaryota; kingdom Fungi; phylum Basidiomycota; class Agaricomycetes; order Cantharellales; family Tulasnellaceae; genus Tulasnella; species Tulasnella sp. 424. The sequence continues at coordinate 180,091 of WSUB01000073.1, read as the reverse complement.
CCCCTGGTTGTGTCGCTTTCCCATCTCGTGTATACCAATTCTTCTTCTTTTCCCTCTTCCTCTGGGCCTGTTGCTGCGGCCATGTACATACCCGTCGTTCGATTGTCGCGCTCCCAGAGTCATGGTTTCTGTGCTTCCCATCAGGTTCACTTTAGGTCAGGTGCGGTCTGTCAACATGTTGAAGCGGTATAACGACACTGCTTCCAGTTCCGGCGAACCCTCTAAACATTTCGAACTGTCCGCGAATAGATAGATCTTTCCCGTTGATGCGAGCCGACCACAAACGACGTGCATTCGATCAGTGGCTGGCCGAGGTCAAGTAACGAGTGTGTCCATGTTCCTGCCATCCATAATGCCCATAGGTTCTAGGGAGAATACAGCTCAAACCGCTCACGACGGCCGAGGAACTCCATCTGAGGACGTGCTGCTGAAGGGAATCGCCATCCTGTAACGGGCCTTCTTGCCTCGTTGGCATCGCAGTACATCAGAGCCTTTCCGTGTGCGATATCGTCGCTCGTCGTCGCAAAGCCATATTGCGGCGGTGGAGCAGGCGATCAACTTCAGCTCCCGAGCTAAGCCCAGAAATATGATTGTACTCCCAACAAACGCACTTTCAAAAATAACAAGAGGTTATCATCATATGTAATACATGGGTGCAGCAAGAAGAAAGAGAGGATATAGGTCCTTGGAGTGCGAGAGGACGATGGTGATACACGATAGATGCGGGGCCATCCCAAGAGAAAATAAAGCCAGGAAGAAGGATTCGAAGAATGGAAGTTGGATATACATCAGAAAACTAGCCTTGACAAAAAGGAGGAAATCTTCAGCCATAAGAGTCAGAGAGCAAAACAAGTCTATAGGAGGGGTAATTGGTGGCTTCCTCTTCGGAAGCACTTCATTCTGTCGAGGCCATTGATGTTGACCTGTGCATAGATTTCATTTATCATTTTTGGATATTGCCTTGCATTTACACATCCCGCCGCGATCCTACGTCCACGAGCCTTGGCGTCCGAGGTGGAGGAGATGGACTGGGGGTGGGGGTTGGCCTCGCCACCATTTGCTGCTGTCCGGATGATCGTATGGACGGCACGTATGGCGAATTCCTCCGATTCGGTGGGAGCGCTGCGGGTAGAGGAGATGATCTGTTAACTCCGTTTGTGCTGCTTTGATTTGACTGATGAGGGGAGTTTCTCGAAGGAGGTGGTAAATGCATGGGGGACTTTCTGGTCAGTCTGTCTTTCGACGATGCCCTGGAGAGAGCAGGGGGCAAGTGAGGAGAATGAGTATCATAAGGCGGCTGAGGCGAACGGCCACCAGTGCTGTTGTTTCCTGCGTTCACGAGTGGTGCCAGATGTGGTCGTTGTGGAGGACTGATGGAATTGCTCGAAGGGGAGCAGAAGCTGCCACCGGCGGCAGGAGACTGAAGGTTCGGCTGATTGGATGACATGCTTTCCCTCCTGGATCGCCCACCACTGACAGGTGGAGGAGGGAGCGCTACGATACTGCCCCGCCTGGAGGAGTTTCTTCCACCTGCAGAGCCAAGGTCCTCGGTCGAACCGTTCCCGTTCAAAGTAGCGATCGGAGGAAGCGGCATTGGTGGTGGGCGATGTTGGTTCATACTTCCACTTCGAAGCCTTCCCGCACTCGAGCTTCCGCTTTCAGAGGCAAGTTGAAGCGGCGGAAGACTAGGTTGCTGATGGGATTGGGAAGGTTGGTGCGGAGGATGGGGAGGTGGGAATTGATGCGAGGCCGATGTAGAAGGAAACTCGAACGGCCTGCGTGAGGTAACAGGCGACGGGCCAGCCGAAATGTCGACATCCATCCTCTGGCCTCTGTCACGGGGAGAGGCCAGTGGCCTTGGCTCAGCCTCCAGCCTCGCCAGCCGCTCCTCCAACTCTCCGACTCGTGCTCTTAATCGCAACACTTCTTCTCCCGGGCCATCCTCTCTCAGTCGCTTACGCTCCGCTTCAAGCTCTTTGGTTGCACGCTCGAGGTTCGCGATGAGTTGATCGGATTTGTGAACTTGCCCCTCTAACCAGGTCTTCAGGTCTGTGAAAAACGAAACGTCAGTCGACAATATGGAGGCTGCGAGGGGAATGACCCACGTTTAGCGTCACTCAAGGAATCATAGAATTGTCCGAACATATTCAAGAAGCCCTGCTTATCCGCACTCATCTGACCCAACGCACTGGCAGCCACGACGCTTGCCCCTGCAGCAGCAGGCCGAGGTGGGATAGTGAATTGACTGACGTGAGGTGTTCTCAACGTCGTGCTGATCGGCACCTGAGGGGTTCGGATCGGGGGTTGGGCTGTGGAGGGACCGAACAGTTGCGAATGGTGTCTCGGTACGGTAGGACTGGCTGGCGCGGGTCTTGTTGGCGAAGCAGGAACAAGCCTTCCAACTGTCGGTTGCGATCGTTGCGCTTGAGAAACGGGCGGAATGCGGTCGTTCTCTGGTGCGGGAGGCGCAACAAATGGTGGTCGACCAGATGTGATCAGCCTTCCTCCGACGGTCAACGGTGCGCTTCTAATGACGGGATCCAGATTCAGAGCTGGGTGGCGGGGTATCGCGCGGTTCGCAATGTTGGGTATCCTTTCGGGGGATTTGGCTGTTGCCGGTTGGGGAGGTGCTGGAGCTTGCTGAGGGGGCGGATCTGCAGGTCGAGAGGCGCTGACCAACGGCGGCGGTCCTGCTTGCTCCCGTGCGGCGCTGGCGGGAGGCCGATCCAAAGCAGTGGTTCTAACTGTCAACTGGGGTCCTCGCTTCGCACTTCCCGCTTCATCTGCTCGACTAGGTGGCATCGACGCTGTTGTATTGGCAGCGCTGGATGGCGTTGAGGAGATACCAGTCGTATTGACGCCAAGTGAACCGCCTGGACGGCGTCGAGCTAAGAGCGAGACGGTTGGTTGAGGAGCGAGAGTGGGAACAGTTGGAGTACCCGAGGACGAGGATCCGGATTGAGAAGGACGGGACGGGGTTGGGAGTGGGGTGTCCAAGTCCATTCTAGTTGGGTCTGGCCTTGAAGGAGGCGGGAAGGCTGGGGACTGGGGTTCCTCGTGTGCGGATGGCAAAGTGCTCCTCATTGTACTCTCCTTGACGTACTCTCCCCTGCCTCCGAGCCCGATTCCGGGTTGTGGGCCAACTGAACTCGTGCCAGTTGTTACGGTGACAGCCCTGGTTCGACCTTTCTTTCCCGGGGCTAGTGGGAGAAAAGAGCCTGCTGTGACTCTGTCGTCGGTTGACGCACTGGCGGTGGAATCAGGTGGAGGTGCGGGATAACCGCCTGGGGGGTGGGGTGCAGCAATTGTGGAACCTTGAGAGCTCCCGGTTCCAGGGGGCGTCGGAAGTGGGAGAGATGCATTTGGATTGGTTCTACGGGCTTCGATCAAGGCCTTTTGCTGCTGTTTCATTGATAAAGCTGAGAGAACCTAAAGCGGGAGAGTTGGTTAGCGATCAGACAGCGTGTCAGGGGGAGGTTAAGCCGAGTAAACAGTGAGACAGGAACGGAAAGGCGTGGAAGCGATTGGACGGCAACATAATGAAAAAGAGCACAAGCGCCCTGAGATGCACGTGCGATGAATGGGGGTGGAGAGAAACGGAGAGACTAGACCCGTTGTGAGGAAAAAAGAGACTTGGAAGGAAAAACACACCTGATCGACGCTACTTTTGTGCGGTACGCCTTGCGGCGTCCTAGGCACGCTGAAACCCATCACCACGGGAGATACGGTCGAAGGGGTTAAAGGTGAGATAGCAACATTTGGATGACCGCTTCCGGAACCGTTGAGATGTGAAGGCGTGAGGTGAGGCTGATTGAGGTGTGCAGATGATCCTCCTGAGATAGTCACTCTCCGGCGCTTTCTTGCACCTATATCGTCTCCTGTTGGGGTTGGGGGTGGGTAAATGTATGTAGGAGAATCGGCCGGAAATGTTTGGGGTGGCTGGAGACGGGGATGTGGGCGGGAAGCGGGGGCTGGATTTGGCGGAATATCATTTTCGGATTCCTCCTCTTTGACTTGAATTTGATCTTGCTCATCGTCATCGTCTGGATCTACAGAGGATGGCGCTGATGACGACCTTGAATTGGAGCGGGATGGACTGTTGTGCAGAAGAGAGCGTTTGTCAGGATGAGGTCGAGCGTTTTGGACAGGTAGGGGCAACGGATAGAAAGATACACACCGTCTGACTACATGGGGAGGTGGAGGCTGGATGGCGGAGGAACGATTGAAGCGCGGAGGAAGCGATGGCCCTGCTGGAGGGTGAGCTGGCTCGTTGGATGGGCGGGGAGGGGAGGAGTCGATGGCATCGAATCGCCGTTTTTTTGTGGCAGCGCTGTTGTTAGAGGAGGCTTGGTGATGATGAGGAAGAGACGTTGAGGAGGTGGATGAAGACGAAGAGCGAGGGATGTCGGGAAAAGTGTGAGCGAAAGAAGGGAGAGATTGGCTTTGGGAAGCTGAAGGTTGTGGACGGGGAGACATGGTCTCTGAGAGTCGTAACGGGTCGTTGTCTTTGCAAATGCCTGCCTGTGCAGAAGCGCTGTTATTCAAAACGGTTGAGAATCGAGAAGGTTGATGAGGTGTGCCAGTTGGTGGTGGTTGTCACCGTCTCCGACGGTGGAGAGGGGGGGTTGGTGGTTGGATTCGAGAGTGGACTGAGTGAAGAGGGAGAGAGAGCAGGAATGGGAGAGAGAACAAGAGCGAGGGAAGGATGATGAAGAAGGCCGCTGTGTGTGTGTGTTTCAGGGAAATTATCAACAAAACGTTTTTTTTGGTTGCAAAAGGAGAGACAATATTTATTTTATTATTTTATTATTTTATGTATGTTTCATCTCGTAACTATACACCCACGTGCGATAAAAGTGTCCGGGGGGCTACTATCCTCTGATAAGATAAAGAAACGCAAAGACGCCTGGATCGAAGGGAGACGGGTTGCGTTCTAGGCAGAGAGATATAAGCACGATCATCGTGTCTTTGCTCCTTGTTATCCTTTTTACCTCGCACGCACAACCTTCTGCAAGGTGTGTTTCAACTGGCAATGCCTCGAGGCTACCAGAAGGACTCGACCCCACCGCTTCTCCATAACAACATATCATTTCATTCCAATCATCTAGCAAACATCCTTCGTTTACAAAGTACCCACTGCGCGTATCCAAAAGGTTTCATCGAAGCCAGTTTTGCATCAATGCAGAACCAAGTCCTTGAGACTGGAACGCGCACGCCCCTTGGCATGATCCAGCGGGCTCTGTGCAGGCAGGCGACATGCATAACCAATCACAGTTGATGCCACTTTTTCATCACCAATTATAGAGACGTCTGCGTCTTCGATTTCTGGCCATTGACATGTGCTTTCCCATTGACAGGGAAACATTTCATATTTGTGCCCCCGGCCACCTCCAAATTTTTAACCCTCGCCCCCTTGACAGGTCAACCCGCCACCAACACCCCTCCCCTCCCACAGCAACAACCGATGGTTCAAGGCAAAAGCAAGCTTGCCCAAAAACAAAAGACGTCTAATAGACATGTTCGAAAAGACCCTAAAAAGGGAGCTAGAGTCATTCCACCCAAGAAACCGCTCGCTATTTCGACAGCTAAAATAAAAAAGGTAATGATTCATGTATCTCCTCTTGGTGCAACACGCTAGCCATGTCGTGAATGTCTGGCACCTCCTAACAACCTCTATTGCAATGCGTCCACACATGACGTCCATGGAATTTCGTCGTCTTGTCCCATCTCTACCATCACCACCATCCCTCGGGCTTCCCCTCCCCTCGGCCATCCCTCGTCATCCCTGCTGATCATATTCTCTTCTAAATTAGAACCTATCTGCCAAGATCAACAACTCCATCGAACAACAAGTTGTTTCCGCTGCTTCCAGTGGCAAATTGACCATCCTCAAGCCTAGTCCTCAATCGACAGGTCCCGCCAATTCCAACCAGAAGGACAAAAAGTAGTCCTTATTCATGGCTGCGGTTAGATCCGAGGGCGAATAGGAGCAGCTCTCGCCATCCCGGCTGGGCCCAGCCGCCACTCCGGGTATCGCCGCCGTCCACCCGCCGTCGATGAAGCTCCTTTTAACCTCCTTGAACGACACCTAGTCTACTATAGTATGGAATCAAAATGTCTGCTTCATCTCCCTTTCAGCTGATTCGGATCAACGCCAATCCACCATGCTTCTTCGGCAACGTGCAAGCCTGGCGGCAGTCTTGTTTCTGGAAGCGGCCAACTCCGACTGGAATTTCACTCTCTCTAACTTCATCTTACTCGAGCATCTACATGCGTAAAACGAACTTTACCGCACTCGTGTTTGCCTGTGCAAGAAACGCAGCCCAAAACCAACGAGAGCGTCTCTAGGCATCAACTACCCGAGAGAGGACCGGACCTCGCCGTGTTATATCAAATACATAATGCGCATTGGTCCGCTGCCATCGATCTAAATGATTCAGTGCATTCCGAACGACCCCTTTTAGATCTCAAGGTCCAGGACGCGATAGACCAACTCCCGCTACAACTGACCACGAAGATGGACTCGACCTTTCATGCCGGTCTCCAACTACCACGGTGTTGTCCGTTTTCCAAAGAACGCGTGATTCAACGCAGCCTTCCGTCCACTACGCTGCACTACGTAAAAGGTGAACGGGTGTTCTACTCGGAAAACGTCCCGTCACCGGACAAGTCGCACCATCGTCTACGCATGACTTCAATACCCTATCGGTCTCAGATTCTACAATGTGAAACCCACCAGTAATATGTGCAGAGTCTCATGCTGGCCCTGCCACCAAGACAGATTGTCGATGTACTACCTGCGGGGTTTCCGGGCGTTGCCTGATCGAATGGCTGCCAACGAGTTCTTCTCGAGCTCTTGAACGGTGCCCACGTTAATCAAGGCGGCCCCTTGGATCGCAATGATGTTTTGCCAACGAGTAAAAGTACCACGCCGTCTCGTCACCCAGCTATGGTCGTCCTAGCGACTACACCCGGACCTTCGATGCTCCCACCTCGATCGGGCCGGTTAATCGGCCGGCCTGGATTCATCTTTACGACCAATGAGACTGTCGTCTGTAATGCCGCAGCCGATGCGACGAGTAAGGGCTAAACGAAATATATTATTATCAGAATCGCTACGAAGTAACCTCTGCTGATGCGCCTCAAGATCGCACCAGCGTTCGTCACCCATATGTAAAGGAAATGGTCAACTTACCTTAACGAGGTTTTCTCGGGTATCTAACCAACCTAGCAACTGTCCTCCTATATTTGGCCCATGCCTCTGTCGTTCGTCATCCTCCACCTTCCTGCGCGCTTTGGCCTTCGGCCTCATAATGAGACTGGGTGTTTCCGATCTCTCCGGAACCATCGACCATCGCTTTGACCTGCTCCCGGTTAAAGTGTCGTGCCTGTCTTTCCAGTCGCTCGCATATGCTTCGCCTTTGACTCGGCCGGTCTTTTTATAAATGATGCGACTTTCTGTTTATCCTGCCCCCGACTCATCCTCACGTCTTTTCACTCTCCGAAGAGAGAACGCTTAAGAATTCAATGGACGTTGGAATCTTAACTACAGCCTTGCTCGTGCTTACGGCCCGGTCTCCTCTGATTCCGTCCTCGAGACCGGAGCGAAGCGAAGGTCTAGTGGCCTTGTGGCTATAAATGGGAGGTCTTGCGCCACGCTCAAATGGCCACCGCTGATCGTCGCCGCGGCACTCGTCTCGTACAGATGAATACAGGAGAGCTGTCGTTCAACGGCTGTATAACCTCGTCGTTACCCTCCATAGGGGGTTCACTCTCTTTTTAGTCTGGTTATCGGTCTAATGTACAGTCGTACGGCACCAGGACAAAGACTACTCCACCTGCGGAAGTTAACAGGTCTCCCCCTCCCGTTCCATGAAAACACCACTACCAGTCTGCCTATAGGAGATTGAGTAGCCACAGCAAGCCGCAAATTTAATGACCGTCAACGTATTTTGTGCATGCTCTCCGGACGACTTTTATGACCGGCCGTCGTTGGGAATTGGAGCTATTTTTGTCCAAGTCTTCAATATTTGCGTCGAACTTGATTTATTCTCAGCCAATGGGTCGTAACCCTCCTCGGAGGGATGCATCAAAATGTCTATTTTTAGACGAGCTTCCAATTCACCCTGGCCAAAACTAATCACGCGCGGGGTACGAACTCTTTTATTAGTCGCACAAGCATATTTTAATCAGCTCTATATATATAATGGCCAAGACGAATTTCCCTATTGGATATTTGAGGGGAAGCAGACTGAATTGATCAAAGGAATGTCCAACCAATGATCCTGATCAAGTAGACTTGATTCTTCAGGAGGGTCACTATTTCGGGCAAAAAATGCCGTCTCTGGAGCCTTTCAGATATGCCTTTTCACATGTCGAGAGTGGACGACGGCGAGGAGTAGAAACAAGGGCGCGCTAGAAGCCCGGGACTCTTTTTACGTCGATGGTCAAAGGCCTCCAGTTCCGTGACAGGAGACCTCGGGAGCCACAAATAGTAATGAGCTGCTTGTATTTGGCGGTTGTGGCTCTTGACCTTTAATGTCGGCGAGAATAAAGGCCGGTGAGCGACTGCTCTTCAGCATGTTGTTTTGTAGAGGCAACGTGACGAGTGGCATGCTAAATGAAATTGCTGGAGTGGTTGCTATGAGGGTCGGTAGACGAGAGTGACGAGGGATTAGACAAAGGCGTAGTAGCAGTGGGGATTCTTCGGGGGGTGGCATGGTGGACGTAAGCGGAGATTGCAACGGAGGTTTCAGCGCCGTAACAGCCAGCCAAGAAGGGCAAGGTCTTCTATTGCGACAAAGAAGATCATCCCTCTTTCCCATCCTCCTCCTCCACCACCATCAGCAAGTCTCTCGCCGCCGTTCCAAGGTCACTCTCTCTTTTCATCACTCTCTTTCAATCACACTCTCTCTTCCTTCAACCGGCTTTGGAGACGAAATATATACCCCTCCCCAATCATGGCATCCGCACTCGCTCGGCCTCCTTTCGCTGTAGACGACCAAGACACTCAGTACGTAGAGCACAGACGACAGCCACGTAGACCCAGAGAGGAGCGAAACAAGATCAGCGAGAGCACGTACAACGCGTGAGTACTATCGAGAGTGACGGCAACGTTCCCTCCGTTGGCGTTTCGAGTTTTTTAATCTGGACCGTTCACTCACCCACACCCTTCCATTCCCTTCCCTCCCTCTCCTTTCTTTTTTAATTATACACCTTGCAGCTACGACAACTATCTCGATCCAGCCAACCCCAGCAATACCCACAGAGACAGTGAAAAACTTGCCCCCTCCAACAACACCTTGCACCGACCAACCCCCTCAACTGCATCCGACGCTCACGGCGCCATCGGCGGTGGTTTTTTCGCAGCTTTGACAGACGACGACTCTGATTCGGACAGTGACGAGCAGCCCTCATCCAGCCGCAGAGACCCTGGCCCTAGTCCAACAATGCTCAAGAGCAAAAACCAAGCTCTGTTCGAAGCTGCAGTAGCCGACAACGACGACAGGTCTCCCTCCCCTCGTGGCCCACCTCCCCCGGCTTATGACGACTCTGACCAAAAGCGTTATCCTGTCGAGAAAGGAGGAATCCCCGCCGGAAACCTCATCCCTCCTCGCGATGCATCCCCCAGCCTTCACCCTCAGCGCCAGGGATTCCCAGACCGTTCGTCTCCGTCCCCTACACCATCCATTACTCCCCCGCCCGCTGCTCCAGTTCGAGTTCAGATTCAACCGAATGCACCGCAGCCAACTCGACCCATTCCGGCCGCCGGCAATCGTGCACCAGCTGCTCTCACGATCAATCCTCCGCACCCAAGTGCCTTCCAGCAAGGTTCTCCAGTGTTCCCCGGATCACCTATGCCGGGTAGTGCTTCTCCGTACGGCACCCCTGGTTTCCACATGACACCTACGCCCATTCCAGCTGCAACGTCGACCCCCATTCAGCCCGTCTTCATCCAGCCGATCAAACCTGCCTTCATCAAGGCCGACGGAGGTGAGCTTTTCTTTTTTTCAGGCAACTCCAAAGTAGGCGTCTTCTAATTTTGTCGTTTTACAAATACAGAAAACGAGAAAGCTTCCTCTGTTATGTCCCACGATTCCACTATGCCCATTCTTCGCGGAGACAAGGAGGACTCCCTTCCTCTGCGTAGCGGTCGGAGGATTCCCAAGGTTGGCGAGAAGATTGGCCAGAACGGAGACGATTTCTGGCGGAGGTTCAGCATGGTCGTTAAAGCCGAAAAGACCACGCCTGTAGCCCAAAAGAAAAGGTCTGGATGCTAATTCTATTATTTGCCTTCGTGAACTGTGCCCCTGACCTGATGTCGGATCGATCAATAGTGAATGGCTTGCCAAGACCCAACGTGGTACCAGAAGCCACCGTCGATGGGCGGCCTGCATTGGCATTTTCCTCCTCGCTGCCATTATCGGCGGAGCCGTGACTGGTTGGTGGTTCACCCGTAACAACCCCGATCATCAGGTGCCCGAAACACTGGGTAATGATACCGCCGGTCATACTATGGGCGACAGCACTACTGCGGTGCCTACTCCTGTCAGCGCGAAGAAGACGACGAGCGCTGCCGCGGCATCGAAAACGAACGCCGCCACTGCTACTGACGGGACGGCGAAAAGGATCAGGCGGATGGTAGAAGAAGCCGACACCCAGACTCAGCATTTGGCCCGGCAGGCGTCGTCGGATATGAAGGACGTTGCTGGTTCTAGTAGGAGGCGACGAGTCCATGCCAAGCGAAGTCAGAATGTGGCCCGCCATGTGGAACCTCAAGCCGAACTCTCGTCTTAAACTTCCGTTTGACCCCCTTTTCGGAACACGATACCCCCTTCACACTCTCTGCATCTACTGGTCATTCGGACTTCCTGGTTCTTCGTCGCATCTCTATCCATTCATTAGCACCGCACTACCTACAGTACCTCTGCAATCTCTATCCCGCTCCGCCCCGCTACTCTAGGATCCACCGTCCCTCTGCCCCGTGCAGCACCCTGCACCTTTTTATTCTTCATCCCTCACCCCCCCACCCCCCCAACCCATTCACTGCTCGCTCAGCCGGTCTGCTCTTCTCCTTTTGGTTGAGAACACTTTTCTATCTCATGAGGCCGCTTTCGTTGGACCTTTACTTTTTAACTCCCTTTTCTCTCACCAAACATTCGCTCATCTGTGTTTATACTTGCTATTTAACGCTCCTATCGCGTTTTGTCGTCGACGTGAAACCGTTGCATTTCTTCTTTTAGACGCTCGGAACGTAATTCGATAACCCAAGTTCGCGCCATTTCTGGCTTCCCTCGCTCTTTTAAACCCCTTTGCATGTCGTTTATTCGCACGTTCAACGGATTTGCTCTCTCCCTTCTTCCTCGTTTCTCTCGCCGCAGCTGTGTACGTAGCCAAATTTGATTGCAGGTGAACTCTACTACATGCGTCCTCCGGGACCAAAGTCGTCACAAGAGCGTCCCTCATGACGACGCCCGCTTGGTCCAGTCCGCGCTTGGAACAGAACAGGTTCCTCAACGGTATCCTACCAAGTTCATACGGACATCACGCCAGGCTGGCTTCACAATAGCTGCTGACAAACATGCCAACCGGTCGAGGGGTGCCGGTGCTTTAGGGACCGCCCAGCGGATTGATGCCCGCGTCCACGCCAAGATCACTATACTCTGCAATGCACTATCTCCGGAATCTCTAGAGCAGACGATTGGCATTCGGCTTGCTTGAGAATTTGACGTTCAGGTCAAGGCCGAACAAGTCAGTTTGTAGCATGTACACAGGATCGTCTCCCCAGTCAGGCGCAGCACAGCCCTCAGACTTTTAGAATATACGCTTCCAAGATTCGATGAATTGCAAAAAACTCCTATGCATGGGTGGTGCGACCTCCTCTGCTCCGTAAGTATCCAGTTTTGTGGATCACCATGATAGCTAGGATATTGGTATTTTCAACTATCTCTGGTCTCAGTTGGATTTAGTCCCTAGCATCTAGTTTTGAAGACAAGCTCAGCGGGCTGGGTGATGAGGTCGAGGACGACCGCCACGTGACGGCTCGTCCATCCCACCGACGATCAAGCCTATAGCGAATCAGCAACACATACCTTCTGAAAATGGAAATCATGTATATGGCTTAAGTCTGATCGCCCGGAGTAATCTAAAGGGGTTAACAAGCTGTGCTGATAAGCAAGTCACCCAAACTGGGAATAACCGCGAAGAGGGCGTTCGACGAAGTTGGCCGCCAACGCATTCTTACTTCAGCTCTCTGTCGGATATTATATTCGTAGAGCTCGTGATTGCAATCTCCATTTGATGGACCGATCGTGGCCCTGTGTTCTGTTCCTGCGGTCCCGCCGTTCCATCCAGCGCGACGGTAAAGGCCCCGCAAATAAGACAATGTTGAGACCATAAACAATACATTATGCCCAGATGATTTGGTAATGCTAGAATATTTCGAAATGTGAATGGTCTTGAGGTCTGCAAGGTACGTCTCCCGAGACAGTTATATTCAAAGTATAATCTTACCAAAGCTCCGCACGCTCAAAACCATCCAGGTCCTCGCAGGAGAGGGCAAAGCGAAGCAAGAACTATCGTCAAGACCTAGCGCTACTATTGAGAAGCATGGCAATACTTGTCCCCAAGAGCACATGATCGTACCTGCATCTCCTGGCAGTCCTATTAGCGCTATAAGCGAGCGAAGAGCTAGATCCTGTACCCACAAATATAGAGTGAGAACTTAGTCGCCGGATTCATGGTCAAAATAGCTAACTTTGAGACACCGAAGAGATGCGTTGACCAGGAAACCATGGGTTGGTCAAGGTTGGGATCACCATGGTCTGCCGCTACATATCGATCGGCGATTCTTGTGCGCTACGTGTGATCGTGGAGCTTCAAGCACTAGATTCTTAGTAAACATCCCCCTAGCATGGGTGAGAGGATGTCTGAAAGCCACCGGCTCAACCCGAGGACAGACTAGTCAATGGATGGCTCGGAACCTTGCATGCTTGGCAGACAGACCATGTGATGGTTGTTTAATACTGACCCAGTTCCACGCCAGCCGGTCTATCGATAAGCGGTGTTCTGCGGCGCACATTTGGCGTAGCTTCGCTTCCCGCTCCTCCAGGCTCTGGAAGCAGAAGACTTGAGGCAGATTGGCGAGTGCTCGCGGAAGGCCCAGCGACTGGATAGCCATCACCCTGTAACCGAATACCTAGTGCTACTTAGGAGAGCGCTAGAAGCTTGTTATGGGCTAAGCGATAGGGGAGAGATCAACAGAATTGCGCTGGAGTACGTTCGAATTCCATTCGCACCAGCCTTCGAGATGCATTCAGAGCACAGAAGAGGAAGCAAAGGAACCCAAAAAGGCCGCACGAAGTTCAACCCCGCCTTCATAGCGGTCTCAACATTGGCACGATCGATGGGGTTGAATATAGACGGGGTGCCAGAAGACCCCAGAGACGAAAACACCCAAGGCATCAGCGGTGTGAAGTTCACTACACAATTACAGTCCATCGGTCAAGGACCGCAGCCAAACTCAGCTTATCAGAGGCCTGGGTATGCTGCAACTTAGTGGTAGACAAGTGGGCCAACCCCAGAAGAGAACTCCGTGTTGCCACTCTCAAATACAACATGCCCTAGGATGGAATTCCGAGGGTGAACAGGGTACTCCATCTTGTGTATCAGCACTTTGGCCGCAGAGAATACGCGACGGGGGGAGGGTCTTTGTGGCAGTGATTGTCAAGATTCTGGACGCCTGAGTGTCACAGTGCGAACGTTCCCCAACGACGGAGAGAGGTACTAAAGGAAACAATGTGTTAGAGCACATGTATACGCGGGATTCCGCTGTAAACGGATTGCGGAGGTGTGAGACAAGCCCACTCCTACGCTGCCGCTCTTCGTGCCTCCCGCCAGTGGGAATGTTGCCTGGGCATGTATTTCCAAATCAAACATAAGCGTTGAAAAGATCGAAAGACGATGAGGCGAGAAGATCGCAAGCCGACGTTACGCAAGCATGACTCTAGCGCCTAGGTCTACAACAGTGGCGAGAACCGAAGAGAAGGGAAGGACTTGTAGGATTCGTTTGCGCCGTGTTTGAAGCTAGGATTATCCAAGAGGTACCCGACTGTGTACCGACTGTGAAGGATGAATGGTGCTACAGCGAAATGCTCTGGAGCAATCTTGGATCCGTCAGGGCAAACGCCAAAGGAGAACCGCCATGAGTGAAATCGGACCTTCGGACCCACAGAATCATTCGTGAATCGCGCTCATCTCATGCAAGTCCGCTTCGGGGATAATGTCGAAATGGCCTGTTCAGAAACCGATCAAGCGCTCCCATGCTCGCGTTCGAGACCATGACTCTTGGATAGAAATTCTCTCGCAGCCCAGCACTTGCGGTGTGAGAGAGTGTATGTCAAGGTCTCAGAACCGGTTGGAGGTGCCACGATGAGAAAAGGATGACATCATGGCCGCCCCGAATGAATTTGATCAAAGGGGTAAGCACAAATGCAGCGTGCAGCGTCCAATTCAAAAGTAGTGGTGAGCTTCTAACATAATTACGAGACTGTGTGAGATGAGATAGTAGAGTTTCTTGACGGCAACAGCAACCGCATCGTGGCTTGCTGAATGTACAACCGATGCTCGGATAGGTCCGACGACAATGATGAGTATGGCGGCGGTCGCGGTAAGAGACAACCTCGGCAGAATCGCATTTGGACTATCGTCGGTAAGCTATCGCTGAATCGATCGGTCGCTTGAACGTCGGGAGAAGAAGCGAAGAGCAAGCGACAGTCGAGTGTTGTGGGCAGCGCCATCAGTGGCTGAGATCTGCACAAGAAGACCGGAATTGGAATCTCATTGAATGCATGGCTGTGGACACTGGGAGAAGAACTATCCCGGATGTACGGGATATGCTGTCCGCCATTATTGAATGGATCCAGCGGTGCATGGTCGGCGGTGGCAAGGAAATGACATGCAGAGGCACGCAGGTACTATTCACTCGCGCCCACTCTGCACCAGGGACAAGAGGAACAAGCGTGCAGGAGAGCTGAGAAAGGCCAGAGACAGCGGGAATCTTGAAGGGCCATTATTTCCGACTGAGGGACTCCTTTTGGTCGCCGTGCGTGGCAGTCAGGGGCCAGAGTCGAAAAAGCCAACATCCCACGCCGCCAAAATCACCCAATTTTGGAACTCACGTTGATGGCTAACCCCCAAACCACTCTCCTATCAGTCTGATACTCTGATCGACCTTTCGGCGGCGTTTCGACAACATCAAAGGCATCTGAAGCGCCGGATATACTCATCTACCAAATGGGTAAGGAGTTTAAAGTGTCCAATGAGCTTGCGATTCCTCCGATTTCCCATATGACGCTCAGAGATATTGCAGAAGCCCTGCGCGTGATACTACCGACTCTTCCGCTACCCCTCCCCGAATCGGCCGCCCTCACATGACCGGTATCGGCTTTCAAAAGTCCCCTATGTGTCAACCGATTACCGATTTCCAAGTTTGTTCTGCCAGCTCAGCGTTGTGGGCTGTGTGTCTCGGATGGGCGTGGTCCCGCCGCAGGGTGCTTCTGGACTTGATGCTGACGGAGGGTTTTCATCTAAGTAAGGCTCGCTAAAGATCCCCTGTTCCAGTCTTATCGGTATTGAAAAACAAAAATTCCAATAATTCAAAGCGTAAATTTACTTGGAGGCGGGATGATCAGTTCGCAAGACAGCGGCGCCAGGGTTCGGACAATGCTGTCTAGTCTACCCTGCACGACTGACGTCGATGATTTGTATGGATAGCCTCAAACCAATGACTTGGACGCTGGGATTCAATGCGAATAGTAGAAAAACCCAACACTCGCCGTTTCTCAGGCAGTCCAATTCGCGGAATCACATCGGAACGCCAAGCGTCGGCTTCAGTTCGGGAAGTCACACTCTCGTCAAAAAAGAAGCTTTGTCGGAGAAAGGAGGCCTTTTTGGCTTCATCCTCGGCTCTTTCGCTCGAACTAGTATTTTTCTCCGTTCTAATTCTCAGCGACCGCTCTTCTTCCTAGACCAAAAAAGCTGGTTGACCCCCGCAGCATTGTCGGCCGCTCCCTTAATGGACTTCGAAGCATTCGAAGGTCCGATTCAACTGGACTTGTGGGGAAACGTGCGCCCATCTGTATATACACGCCCGCCGCAATAATAACCAATAGAATGTCTACGATCAGTCTAGTTTCGACGCCTCGTCGCTTGGGATGCGCTTTCTGGTTGCTGCCCTGGCCTGTACACGCGAGCCGTCTCTCAGGTGACCCGCCCTGTCTTCTTCTCCTGCATGCCTCTTTTGCCTTTTACCCCAGCCCTTCCCCGATTCGCATCGCATTTGCCCTTAACGAGGTAGATCTCTAACTGGCCGAATCTAGAGCAAAGGTGCCAACTGGGACCCCGTCACCGCTGAACTACTGTCCGGTACACGGGACTGCCTGCTCTTCCCAACACAAGAGACTCTTCTGCGGCTTCGCTAATATCGCGTGTGTGCTCCGCGGTGCCGGAGGTATGGAATTGGGCTCTGCTCTCTATGCCAGAGACAAGGAAACCGCGTGCACCGTGTCATGGAACGACATTCAAAGTTGTGGTCGGAGCCGGTGATGTGAGGGTAGTGTTGCAGGGCTACCGGGATTGTCGCTATGAAAGCCGAATGGTTCAATGGTATCTTATGAATGGTTCACCGAGTACGGTCCAGAGGCGGTGGTCATCGTCGGAGGGGGCGCGTACCTCCCGCTCTGCCCGCGGGCGCGTAAGCTGTCACCCAAAGGAACACTCTCGAACTGCCAAGACGACACATACTGACACGGAAGTCCGCTAGACGAACCGAAAAGGGGAAAGTCATTGGGTGGCTTTTGCTGGACGAAACGTCGCCCATGGTCTTCGCTGTCAGCCGGTGGGACGTTCGCATAGCAGCTCCCACCCGATCTTCCCATCTTCGGCTTCTACTTCTTTCGGCCGGTAAGTATGTCCAAACGGCAAGTAATCCGCCCCCATCGGGTAGACGCTTTCTCATTGTTATTCCCTCTTTTCCTTTCTTCGAGGTCATGGCTCGATTTCCGTGTTGGACGGTGGGCGAGAGTCCTGGTTCGTCTCTCGCGGCATAGCAGATCTTATTGCTCACACTGATACGTGAGGGAAATTACTGTAGGTGTTATTGTTTGACATGGGAGTGCTTTTTTTGGCGGTGTGTAAAGTTTTCGGAGCCCGCAACGCCCGCTCAAACTATCCGGAATAACTTGCTCCAAAGCAAGACTTTTTCTTGCGCTCATCTCTTTCCAATATTGGACGAAACGCTCGGCAGTCGGGGAATGGTCTACCGGCGGTACTCTTTTTTTTTTTGTCTGTTGAGCGTTTGGGCGCGGGTGAACTGTCGAGCCGCTCACATGTGCTACGTTGCAATATGCCATTTATGACATTTCTGATGAAACGTTAAATTAATGATTACCCACCGCCGTGCCCACTGTACCAATGTCGGTGCCGAGAACACGCGGGACTACTCTAAGGTATTGGGACGGGGTCTCGTGCTGCGGACACGGGCACCACCGTTGCTCGACGACAATGGGCGGTCGCCGACGTCGTGGATGTGATTTGGGGGGATACAATCTTTCAAGCTTTTAGCCTCTTCTGCAACGGTCGCTGTGGGGGGAGAGGCTTGGTTGCCAAAGCGGGTAGGACAACGACGTTGAGACGGGGAACAGGAGCGCTGGGCATTCTCCCACAAATGGAAGGCTTCGCGTGTTTGGTCTGAGAATGGAAACCCGCCTCGCGCGCTGTGAGTGTGTGTTTGTTTTCAGAGAAACTGAGACGGAATTACTGTGAGAGTGGAGTTGGTTAATGGGGCTGCGCAAAGCTAGGAAGAAAGTGGAGGCGAGGGCGAACAACGACGACGAAGGCAAGACTCTGGACTTCGAGCCAGACAGGAAAAGGAGTTGCATATGATGCATCACGCGGGCGAGACTTCTAATGAGGTGGAGCTGCGCTTTTTGGACGCATTCCATCCCATGGACGAATAGTGAAGATAAGATGGTCGCTTAGAGTAGCGGCGCATTTGGCGCTGAATTCAGTGATCAGTTATTAGGAAGAGAATCGTTAGCGAGACATATGTGCATTGTACCTGTAAAGGGAGAGGGTCGGGGGCAGGGATGACGCTCATTGATCGAGGAATTGGACCTGAAGGACCGATATTCAATGCAGGTAGCTAAGAATGGAAGGATATATTTGGAATTTTAGGGAATTCGTTATACAACAATAGAAAGCCTATGCTCGATGGAGCAAGGTGGTATCTGTCCGAGGGAAGGACGGCTCGGAGGGCGGGAATGGAGTGAAAATGTCGCACTTGAAGGCCTTGGTTGGTCGATGACAAGGCCCGCCTCTTTGAATTGAAATTTAGAGGAAATTCCGGGATTAGGAAGAGAGAAGTCGGTTCCGGAGTCGGACAAGGGGTAGTTAGGCTGCATCGAGCTCAGATGCCGGGCGGTTAGAGAGCTAATGGAGCTTCCAAAATGTAATGGCGCTCAAGAATGTGATCGAGTAACCAAGGTTGGCGGGCCGAGGCGGGCGGTATTGTTTGCATTGGACCGGAGTAAAAGAGGTTGGCAACGGCATGTTCAACCGACGATGGGATTGGCATAGTCCGAGGCCAAAAAGAATCCGGAGGTAATAGCGAGAGGAGCGATTCGCGCTTATCAGTGAATTGAATTTTGAATGAAGAGACAAGCCACCACGGTTCTTTTTAGAAGAAGGGATCCAAGGGGGAGTAGCGGGATTTCCTAAACGGGCATGAGATTCGGAGACAGCCATGACAAGGAAAAGGCCGGCGGGGGGTCGGAATCGGAGGAATGGCGCGCAGTCGGAGAACTCGCGACAAGTGAATGGCTTGTGCTGCAACGGATGGCACGGAGACTAGAAGTGAATCGCAATAAGCTGAAGGGGTTCTGGGCGCCCAGCGATGTGGACAGGTGACGACGAAGGAACAGGCCGAGAGTCCTTCCCCGCTAAGCAAATCCGGAGCAGTGATGGATCTGTGGAGAGAGTCGGGGATAGGCGTCGAGCGAATCCGATGCGCTGGGGAGTGAATCGAGCAAAGGGGAGAGAGAAGAATCGCGTCGGTGTTGGGTTGGTTTGGTAGCCGGAGGGAAGGGCCGAGCTGGTCGGAGAGCGCAACGGTCAGGGCATGAGGTCTGGGTAAGAACGGAGGTTATTCCTAATTGGGAGAGTTGTCGTCGTTGGGCAAGACGTTGAGGACGTTGAGGACAAGTTGATTGACGCGCCGAGAGGGTAAATGAAACTGCTGACGGGCGATGCGTGGGCGGGAGAGGTTCGGCAAATGATGATGACCACGGGCGGGACGGTGACTTTGGCGGCGGGATGTTGTGTCGGTGTTGTCAGGGTGCGGGCGCAGCGATTGAATTGGAAATAATGATGACGAAGCCACGTGTCTCATCGTGATGAAACCATTTTAGCCTCCAAGACCTTGTTAATAAAGTAGAATGAAAAGCAGACGAGTGGTGAGTCAATTGCAATAAGGGAAGGGGGAGGAGTAATTCCCCGATTTGGATGTTTACCTGAATGTTTTAGGACACATCGATGAGAGGGGGAAGGTGAGCCGAGGGAATGGGATGCTCTGGTGGGTGACTGGGGTCCGTTGTAGTCCCTGAGTGTTGTGGGTCATGACAAATATTTGAATGAAGCTCTTAACCGGGAATTCGTCTCTTCCTCTCTCTCTCGCTTGCTTCTCTCTCTCTCTCTCCTCATCTCTCAACTGCTCATATTCTCTCTCCTCATTAAGTTGCAGAGTGGGCTGTTAATTAGTCGAGTGAGCCTCGCAGATCGCTTCAACGCTTAAAACCACAAACTCCCCCTCCGACTTATTCGCGTCGTTCTTCCCCCCCTCCCATCTCCCACATTCCACTCACTCTCTTTCCCCGTCATGCCAGCCGCACGTACCACCCCTTCGTCTGCTTCAATCAAGAAACACTCTCATTCCGCCACCCCTCCCTCCTCAACCTCGGGAGACGAAATGTCCCAGCCTCCAAAGAAACTTCTCAAGACTGATCCCGCAAAGGCTGCCTCTGCTGCAGGAGCCGCTGCCAACGACGACAAGTTGAAGAGGAAGAGACAGTCTCAGAGTGCGTCGTAGAGGGCGGGCGGCGGGGGATAAATTCCAATGTGGACTGACTTTGGGGCCATCATCTTCTATTGCAATACAGGCTGCGACGCTTGTCGTGCACGCAAGGTCCGTTGCGCACGACCTGACCCTCCAGAGGGCCAAGCTATCGATGGTGAGCTCTCCATTTCTCTCTTCGTCTCTCTTGTCGTCGGCGGGCGGGCTCACACCGCCCACCCCCGTCAGAGGACTCCAACGGTCTCATTCCGATGACCACCGGTCCAGACGGTTCAAAGCAGGTCGCTCAATGCAAGCACTGCATCGCTCTCGGTATCAAATGCACATACGATTATCAACCAAAGAAGCGTGGTCCACCAAACCTGTAAGCTCATGTCTCTCTTACCGTTTCCCTGTCCCTTTTGCCATGCCACCCTGCCCCACGCGACCTCGACCCTACTCTACCCAAAAGAGGCTTGCGTGTCTCTGATCTACAACCAACACCCCCTCTGGATACCGTTTGACCTTGGGGCATCATCGACGGCACTCGCCTGACCGTTACCGTAACCGGCTTTCGGCTTACTAGGCCCCGTCGAATGTTCCGGGCCGTCCCATGCCCCATCTTGCGCGTATCACCCCATGCCCCCCCGGATTCGTCATTCCACTTGGCTGCACTTGGGTTTTGAGACACAGAGTGCTGACAATAACTTTCTCTTTTATCTTCCTCATTAAACTTTCAAAATCAATTATTAATCAACATCCAAATGTGAACACTCATCAATCCACATACCGGACTATACGCCTCCGTTCTCGCCCCCCGCCGTGTGTACGACCCCGCTGAACGCGGACCCTGCCATCTCCGTCGCCGCTCTTTGCCACCCACACACTCACCTCTTCAATGAATACCGAATGGTGGTCTCGGTGCTCCAATGTCCTCCCCCCACCTTCGGCCTTGCCCGGACCACATCATCGCCCCTTCAATTTGCCTACCTTTCCACAATCGTCCCTCCCAATCCACAATCTTCGCCCTATCCAACGCTATTCATCTTTCAACGCGGCCCGTCCGCTTCATAAAACAATGCCGTTCCATCATATTCTTGGGTTGTTGTCGATTGGCCTTCCCGCGCCTCGGCGAAACTCCCTGACACCGACAATCTCCCGTCTGTCCATCATTCGCCCTCGACCTCTCCCTTCACCTCCTCTCCCTCGTTCGATTCGTTGGATTCCTTCAATTTTCCAATATGTCTGTCTAAACCGGGATTGGTCTCGTCCTCAATCCTCCCTTCATCTCCTCCAACGGCTCCTTGATCGTTGCCGTCCTTTCCATCTACGGATTTCGGTGCGCTCATCCCCCCCTCCCTTGCCTGTGCACGCACGCACACTCTCTCGGACTTTTCTGCATGGGGTCTCGGGTATTGCGTTCACCCCTTCCATCCTCTTCACCCTCTCCTACGCGTATCGTGATCCTTTGGAATTCACGCGATTTATAAAACCGCTTGAAAATCCACGGCATTGATCGCTCCGTCCTTTTTCTCCTCTATCTTGCCCCGGCCTCCTCTCCTCTCTCCCCCACCCTCCGGCCGGTACTGGGTGGTTCCATTCGTCATCAACAAAACCAAAACGAAAAAAAAAACGAAAACCGCAAACGTACACTCCACTCCCCCACCACCACCACTTCGATCAAACCCTGGAAAACGACGCCGCGTTCTCGACGACGATTTCATTAACTCTGCAATGCCGCCTTCTCCATCTCGAACCAAAACCTCCAAATCTGGACGTTATTCACCCTTGGGCTCCGCTTTCCCTCTCTTGGGCTTGAAATGGTGTGGCTCAAACTCTCTGCCTCCGGCGGCACCTCCTCCTTTGACAAACTCGACTGCGCTCTCTCCTCCCCCTTTGGCCAATTCGGCGATTCTCCCCGGACCTCCACTTGTGTCCGCGCCTCTTTCGGCGGATTCGGAACGGCCTCGAAACCCGTCCCTTTCGAACGACTTGTCGACTTTGGATCTGGCCGATTGCCCACCTCTCTCTCCCTGCCTCGGGACGAATTGCCAATGCAGGTACCTGAGGAGGCTCCAAGAAGCTGCTGCTGCGGCAGCTGCCATGGCCAACGGAGGAAATGACGTTAACGTATGTGTATCTTTGTGATTTCCCTTTTGGGGTATTCGTGCGTGCGGGGAAAAAGCTGATGGGACTTGATTTCGCTGAGCAGGGTCAAACTACCCCAATCGTCCCTTCGCATACTCGGACTAGCGCCTCGACTGGAGCGGGTTACTTCCCTTCGTCGACTTCGCCTACACTCTCGGCAGCGACCACCAATGGTCAGATGGTTGTTCCCTCTCAGGCACCATCCTCAGCTGGATACGCTTCAACTCACTCGTTCATGGATACCAACTCCATCGCTCACCCGCATCACACTTCTCCATTACATCATCAGCACCCCCATCACCCTCAGAGCTTGCCCAGCTTGAACACTCAGCTCGGTGTCGGTGGAATCACCAGCATGAACCATTACAACGCCGCGCATCAATCTACGAATGCAAACGGTGTTGCGATTCCCACCCTCCCGAGTCTCCCGAGCTTGACAAGCATGAACTGGTCTGGAACGTCTCCCAATGCCAATGGTACTAGCGCTACCTCTCATCAACCTCCCACCTCCGCGTCGTCTTCACATAACCCTCAATCAGCAGTCGAGTCGTCATGGCTCCAGCAAACTCACGTACCGATGCATCTACAACCTTCCCCCGCTCGCCTGTCCCCCATCCTCGGCCACGCCTCCAACATGAACCTTCCCTCGTCCAATGGTATCGGAGGAAGCGCCGCGGGTCTCAGCAACCTCGCCACGGGATCCGCTCCGGCAACCGGTGGACCCATCCCTCCTTCTCGTTACCCCATCGCGGCGGACTTGAACGGCCTTACCAACGCGGTCAGACCGCAGAGCTCTAAGGGTCCGACGTCCGGGTCAGCAATTCCTGCTGTTTCAACGGGTAATGGTAACACCGCCAACGGACCCACCGGTGGTAGTAGTGGATCGTCTCATACGTCTGGGACTCCGCCTCCGACCACTGGTGCCTCGACGACCAGCACCGCTGTCGACGCCCATCACTCGCACCTTCGAGACTCGTCGCCCGCTTCGAGCAACGCCATCGGTCAACACGTGCATGGACACTACTCGCAGATGTCGGGCTTCTTGCCTGCCTTTGTCAGGAGCCGGGCCAGCTCGCCGGTGCCCGGTGAGCAAGGTCAACGAGTGATGCAGAATGGAGCAGCCGACAGCCAGTTCGCAAACGGTCTCGGCGGTGGTGCCAATGTGCCATTGACGCCGACGACGGCAGCCGAGATCTTCCCTCAACATCCTCTCTATAATTGGAGCATGCCGTACAAGGACATTGACAGTGCGAGCTCGCCTGAACTTCATCGTCAGCAACCTCAATTACATACGCCCAACCCAAACTCACAACTCATCCATCCTCCTCTATCAGCTTTCCATCGCGCAATCTCGTTGGAGACCATCGCGCCGATGCCTCTCATCATGCACATCTTGAGCTTGTTCTTCGACTACGTGTACCCGTTGACCCCTTGCGTACACAAGCCAAGGTAAGAAAGAGAGTTCATGTTTTGACTGAGACTGGGGGGGAGAGCTGACGAATCGCGAAACAGCTTTTATGAAGGTCTGCGTGAAAAGAGGGAGGAGAAGGACCCGTTATTCTTCGCTCTCGTCTGCAGCACCTTGGCCTCCACACTCGTGCAGGTTCCCCGCTCCTACCTCCCCATGGAGAGAGATGAAGTGAGGAAGCTCGCTAAGCGTTTCGAGGAGGCCTCCAGGCTCGTCACAATGTCCGCCTATGACCCACCTCAGTCGATCCTGGTCGTCATCCGCTACTTTGACAACGTTTACCACTTCTGTGAGGGCCACGACGCTGCAAGTCACGCCGCTTTTGGAGAGGCAGCTCACATCGCTGTGACGCTTCACATGCATGAAGAGGCGAGTTATGAGGGATTGGATTTCATTGAGAGTGAGGTGCGCAGGAGGGCATTTTGGTTGCTCTTTGGAGGTGAGGACTTGAACAGACTTTCTTTTCTCTAATCTATTCTTCCGTCGTTTCGCCGAGGTTGACTGATAACTTTTTATCTCGTGGTTTAGCCGACAAGAGCATGTCTATCCTACTTGGGCGACCGATATGCTTGCGTGACGAGGACTGCACGCTTCATTTCCCGAGGGAAGTAGATGACGAGTAGTGAGTTTTACCGACCTCGCCGTGACGAGAAACATCTTCGCTCACCAACACCCCTTTCACCTGCTTTCCACCGTTTTCTCTCGCGCCAATCCTCCATAGTATTACCGCACATGCCATCCTTCCACAGCCTCCAAACAAGACTGCCATCGTCTCGGGCCTCAATTACATCTCACGAATCTTTGCTTTGCTCGGCGAAATTCTCGTCCGCATTCGTGTTGACAAGCGTTCACCTCCTCAAGGTCCGTTCGCGACGGCCCGTCTTGAAGAAGTTCGTGCCTTGCACACTCGGATCTGTTCCGCGCTTGCGCACGCTCCTCCTGAGCTCCGTCTCGGGAGCAAGGGACGCCGTGATGCTGGCGACTCCAAGGACGGAGCAGCGGGTACTTCGCCTAGCGGAGCCATCAACTTTGCCGACTTTGGTGGACCCGGCTTCACCGAGGGCGCCTTTGCGGAGCTCAAGGAGTTCTTCGACTCGCCCAACGCGAACAGGGAGAACGCTAGCAACCCGTTCATGGTCATGCAGGCCAACCTCTACGTCACTCAGGTGAGTGTGGTTAACCTTTCCTATCTGTGTTTACTCGGAGACTTAATGCCGCTTATCTTCTTCTCAGCAACTCGTCCGCTTCGTTATCGAACAGTACAGGCACGAGTTGATCACGCTCATGCGGGAAAATGGCACGGATCCTTCGCAGTGCGGTTCCATTGCAGCTGCTGCCGAACTTGCTAGGGGTGGATGGACGTCGGAGGATAGAGAAGCTGTCGCCAGCGACTTGCTTAACGTCCTTCACAGGTCCGTGCAAGTCGACTTTGTGTCTTTCGTAATTTCGCCGTCGCTTACTTTTGACTTTTTCCCCTCTGCAGCATTCCTATCACTTCGATTGCCACCAACGGACCTTCGCTCGTTCACAAAGTCCGATTCGTCGCTTCAACTCTTCTCGACTCGGTCCGCAAAGCAGAGACTGCGCCTGCATCTGCCGCTAGGGCCCATGCCTACCTCTGTACGTTTTCCGCGAACACCCTTCCTTTGAAACTGTTGCTCATCAACGCCACCTGTTACAGGGGACTTCTTGTCGATTCTCTCAGAGATTGAACGCAATTATCTGTGAGTATTCTTGGTCGTCATCATTCCCTTCCTCTTCGCTCCTCTTCCCATTCTCGTACTTCCCCCAAGCCCCCCAACGCCACGCCCCCTCCCCCCCTCTCTTCGACGCGACACGCTTCTTAGGGACCCCTAGCACGGGTCGCGTCGAAGGGAGGAAACCTTGTTCATCGATTTTCCCATCATTTCGCCGCGCGGTATTATCTCGGCGGATCTGGAACCCTTTCCCCGCGATTGCCCCGTGGAACTTCCGCTCAGCTGGCTCGCGACCCACCTTCCTGGACCTCAATGGGTGCCCATGTCTTGATCAACATGCGCCCAGAGAGGTGAAGAAGAGGTGTCTTGGGTTGGCTCTCCTCCGCCGACTTGTGTTTCTGGCGTTATCTCTTGCCACTATGCCTCGTTTGGAAAAAACTCCTTCACGTTTACTGACTCTAGCCTTCTCCGCTTTTCAATAGGCTGTGCGACGACCGCGATGTCGAGTAATGTTCGGGATAGCGACTTCTTCTGCATCTTACCCCAACCGTCTCAAAAGTCAACGTTCGGCAACTCAAGCAACGAACTGCGTACGAAAGCTCACGTCCTACTGCCCAACGCCACCAGACGACCTGTTCATATTTCTGTTCGCCCTCTTGTCCACCACTCCTGTCGCACTTTTCGACTTTCAACGAGCCGCTGGTCCGCCATATACCCCTCATCTATTTCGGAACTTGCCCTTTTGACCCCATTCCTCCTATTCTCTATTCTCTCGCCCCACCTCAGGCGCCTATGTGCTAAACGCTGCCCTATCTTGTACATCGCCCTCTCCCCTCGCTGTAGTCTGATCCGTCTTTATTGCCGTCTGTATACCCTTTATGGGACACTCCCTTATTTACTTTGCCTCGGTCTCTGTTCTGTATTCGCTGCGGCGCTAAGTAAACTATGTAGTAGTCTCCTAAGTTGTCAAATACTAAGCCAAGCAATTTTCAAGTTGTCAATCGTCCTTGAGTGCGTGCCCTTTGAGTTTGCACAACGCTTAGAGCAGCCCCCGGTGCAGCGTCCTGTACGTATCGTTCAAGATGCTCCTGAGGCTAGGTCTCGACTGTTGAAACGGTGATGATTACCGGTGCCTTGGAAGGGCCCATCCCCGAAAGGCATGTACACCAGGCCTGTACTCGTGTTGATTGGCCATTCAAAATGAAAAATACAGTATTGCATGCGGCTGCTTTCACACCACGATCGTGGAATTTGCCAATTGCAATGGACCCGTCCGATGTTGTCGGAGTCGAAGCTGCGAAGGCTTGCACCTTGCTCACCTTGATACTTTGAAACTCAGGACTCGACCTCACTGGGACCCCGGAACCCCGGCGCGAAGGAAGGGACGTAATAGCAAATCGGCGCAGAGTCCCTTTTTTAAGAGGTAGGGTCGTGGCAAGGCCAGCTTCGACGCTCAAGGAGCGCATTGATTTGCCTGAGAGACGATCCACACCCGACGCCCTCGACGGTACCTGGACCTGGTAAACCGGCGCTGATGACATTCCGAAAAAGTCGGGCGAGTTTTGCGGGCTAGGATCTGCGAATCTCATGGAAAGCTGCCTATAGAAGGGCGCCGGCGAAAAGCGCTGAGCTCGCCGACTAGTGGACTCACGAATCCTTACGGTGATGGGCCAAAAAAAATATGTATTTTCGCAGACCGAAGTGCGGGCTTGGGTGAAGTACTCCCGAAGCCGACGGCGAAGTCAATAGAGTGCATCGTGAAGAGATACCAGATAAGATAAGATAGCCGGCCCCATCGTGTATTGACTTTTAGAGGTAGGCAGTGTCTTGGAGAAATGTGATTTGATGGATAAATCGGCAACGTTCAGACGAGCGGCATTCACCTGGTAAGCAGGTTTAGATAAAAGGTGCCCGCTTAGCCCCAGATGCACGTTTACGGTTTCCCCAAACGCGCAAGGGTTACAACGCCGAGTTCAATGAGCATATTCAAGAGTATTCATATCTCACGGATATACGTCAATGAGTGAAAAGTTCGGCCATTCTCTCAAAAGGCTGATTAGACGTCTGACGTTCCTCCACCCTCCTGGGCGCTGCAGCAGCCATTCGTACCGACTCAAGAGTGCCTGAGGAATTGCACCGATAAATGACCTAAGTATTTGAGTGCCCGAGAAAGCCTCGTTTGCTTCGAAGCAGCGTTGGAGGCCGCGCAAAACGCCGAGAAAGGAGCGATGTTCGCATACCGGCTTTCAAGGCGGCGTTGACAGCCGGAGCCGCAATGGGGAAAGCTGCACAGAATTCTATCTTAAGAAGCTGAGTGGTTTTGTTCCCTGGCTTTATTAACTACGATATTGAAAGAAGTCCTGTCGTGCAAGCGGTGGCTGAGTCCAACAAGTATGGACAATCTGTCCGACAAGAAGGATGGAATGCCAGATGTTATGGAGATAGTAGTGTGGCTTCTCAGTCTAGCAATGTGACTTGTATTCTTTCTGGTTTGAGCCATGGTTGTTAGTTACGTGAATGGTCCAACAAGCTCTCGAGCGCGGCGACGCGTTTCAGCGGACACTGCCATATCAGACGTGTTGCAAATCCTGAAACAATCCTAGGCGGAGTTTGGACGCGCCGACTGAGACCCAGCCATATCTTGACGATCTCCTATCATCCAAACGAAAACAGATGACCGCCCGGGTTGCCAACCTGACCAATGTCGAGGGTCCCGTGATAGCCAGACCCAGATGGAGGGTGAATGGCAATGTCGCAATTACCACCATCACTACTGATAGAAATGCCAGGTAAACGTGCCTAGTCACAGAACCGCTTGAAGTTGCGGTTGACGCGCTCTGGAAGCCCCTTGGCTATAGTTTCCTGACATCTCCAAGACTTCACCTCTGGAATTGAACGCTCATCGGGGGGAAGAAGAGCTCGCAGCAACTCAGAAGGGTTGAACAGCGAAAGATGGGGCGCAGATTAAGTAAACCCGCGCCTCTTCAAAAGGTGATTAGTGAGACACAACCCCTCACTCAAACTTCCTGACCTGATCGTATTTCGACGTGACGCAAAGTACATTTGGCAGGGGTTCTGAGGAGATAGCATTCATCAAAGGCTGTACTGAAGGAGAGAATGGGGCAGAAATTAACCAATAGCTGTAGTCAGCTAAACTGAAGCTATCAGGAGGCAGAGACGGATTTCCACGTACGGATTATCTAGCGAGCTACTGCCCCTTCATGATAGAGTCTATTCGAGCACTTTTGACGAGCCGTCGGAAGTGAACCCAGAACGGATAGCCACACAAGAATGTGCCAGCACACCAAAGGAACTATCAAGTTGGAACAGTGGTATTGGTCAACGTGCCAGGCCTGGAATGTCGCCTACAAGAGTCTAAAGCTTACCCCATTCACTAGACCGGTATTGTGTTTCCTGCATAAAGACGCGGTGTATATTGACTCCGGAATATGGGTGGCGACAGTAAAACCCCAACTGAATTTGATCAACCCGTATGGCTCAACGTAGCTTCGGCCCCACGCGGCATACGACGATGACGAGAAGGTTAAAAATATGAGAAGAATTTGGGGAATAAATGGACCACTAAGGATCAAACTCCAAGGTATCGAAAATTCCTTAATCGTTGGGTTCTTGGCCTAGATGAGAGGATCCGGTTTCGGTGTGAGAAGATGATACATAAGTAAATAAATGACGAACCATGCCCAAGGCTTCTTCAGCGTCCACTTTCATGGACATCAGCCTGGGTTTGACCTCTTCATATCCTAGAAGAGGGGGGTCAAACGGAATTCGGATGGATAACGGTGCAGTTTGCCCTTTCAACGTATAGGTCATGTCCATGCCCTATATCATATAGACAGATTCTAGATAACATGTAAACTTGGGGTTTGACTGGTTTCAAACTTGCCTTGGAGTCGATGGCCTTCATAGTTGCGGACGCGATTGCTGTATTTTTCGTGTAATGAGACACGTAGGCGACCAAGGTATCTGGATGATTGGACATGTACATAGATAAAAAGCCACTTTTTGCTGCCACTGGATCAGTCATCTTGAGAGGCGAGTTTCAGAGGAATCAAGCGAAGTTATGGTGAAGTTGCCGGGGGAGGTTCGTGGTTGAAGGACCCAATCGAACAAATACGGCGCTTCCGATCGAACTGTGGGAGCGTTGCCAGCCTTCAAGACAAGGCCCCCTTCACTCCACCCACAATCTTTCACTCATGTAATATAAAAGCATACTTTTAAAATCACAGATATGCAATCAATTCTGGCTCCAACGAATATCCTTTATGTTATGTACCTTTCCCGCGTCAACCGTCAACAACTTGATCTACCTCTATTGCCGTCAAGGCATCGACGTCCTCGGTCCATCTCCAAATGCCAAATTGATGATTCACACCCTTCAGACCGGGGACACTTTCTGTCACAAGGGCATCTTGCCCGTCGGCGCCTCTCCCACCTAAACCCCCAGTCTTTGGCATCGGCTTCATGTACACGACATTCTTAACCCGAGAATGCAAAAGTGCCATGCAACACATGATGCAGGGCTCGTGGGTTATGAAGAGAGTGTAGCCAGTAAGGAGGTATGATGGCTGTTGGGAACCCCCAGTCGGCAGAGATGACACTTCGGGAGTGGGAGACGGCTTGGATTGTGGGAGAACAGAATCCGACGACGCGATTTGTCGAATGATGTTCATGCAAGCGTGACGTAGTGGATGGTGTGTTGACTGTCGAGTATCATGGTCGATCCAAGATGAATTGGGAATGGCTGGGAGCTCCGGATCGAACGTCGACGTCACGTAAGCACCGATCGGGAGCTGGACCGCAGGTCGTTATCGTGAGTAACACAGAAACGTCTATGACGAGTGGAAACAGGTCACCTCTCCGAGTTCCTCTTTGGCCTTCCTTGCTACCTCGGCAGCTTTCTTAGCCCCTTCTCGCATCCACTCTACCTCCTGCTTTGTCCATTCTTTCTCCTTTTTAGTCTCGAGCATGGGATAGTAGCAGACCGGCCAGAGTACGGTCTTCCTCGCGAGTTGTATCTGATTCACCGCATGGGTTGAAGGCACTGTCACGACAAACGGGGTTGAAACAAAGGTGGAGAGAGAAGGGGGCAGGACCGGGGGAGCGATTTTGGATCCGCTACAAGGCGATAAAGCCAATTGCGTGAGAGGTTCTGGTGAAAGTAACGTATCCAACGTCAGATACTGTGCGGGAGCGAGATCCAGGAGTTACCGCTCACGAACCACTTTTTTCCGGACTGGTTACCCTTCGTATTCTCTTAAGATGATTGAGAGATTCGGCTCGGTAGTCATCTGCGTTTAATCGGATATGCCTTCAAGCATGTTCAGAGACTATGGGCTCATTTAAATGTTCGAGCTGATCGACTTACGCACTCGAGCATGAGTCCAATTTTCTTCGGTTCTAGAACGATCGTCGCCCAGATATCCACTAGCACGGCTCGTTTAGAGTAGGCGCTTCAAAGAATCTGATGCCATAAAATACGCACTCGTTGGAATGGGTCCGTCGTCTGACTCCACATCATCTTCGTCAGGGAATTTAAACCGCTCAAAGGGGAGGTCATCGGGTGCAACGATGTCCGTTACTGAAGAGTCTTTCCTTATACTAGAAGAGGTTTGAATTTCTTTCGCGCCACTCTTCGGTTTCTTCTTGCTGCTTGAGCGGCTGGTGGATGGTGAAGATGATAATATATTCGTGGAATCCCCCGGTGTGTGTTTGGGGCCATCGACAGGGTCTCTAAGCCTTGTCTCGGAAGATGGAATGATGTCTTCGTCGTGGAGCAATGTTATTCCCGGAAGGCCATCGATTTCTTGATCTACTGGGGCGATTTCTGATGCGAGCGTAGCTGTTGCCGCTTCGGACGGAAACCAAAGCTTCGAGCCGTAGTATATGCAAAGCTCATCCCCAGTCTGGATGGATTTCATTGTAGTGAATTTGATGCATCGAATATCTTTACAGATTGAATAAGAGACATTTGGGCGTTCGTCGTGGTTCATCATTGAGCCTAATGGGGAAGCAAGAACGAAGTCTATGAGTTAAAGTCGAAAGGGTGTGTGAGACGTACCTAGGCCCAGGGCAAGCGCCATGTGACCATCACCCCATACGAATGCATAGTCGTCAACGATAGTGTACTTTGCATGTGTTGCATAGTTCTCTTTTGGGAAAAGGAGAACGGGACTGATATCGACGACGGTGCCCGCTGAAATGGACTGAGTGGCTTGTGGAACCATGATATCATTGAGAGGAACGACACATGGCGCAGTTCGTAGTGCTTACCGAAAACACCTCTTCCCTTCGTTTTCGTGTCTCGAATTACCAACCCGAATGGGTTCAAGTGTTCGACTTGCTGGGGGGGTTGTTCAAGGTCAAGATTCATGGAGGAGAGCTCAGTCTCAAATACAGCGAAAATGTCTGGAAAGAGTACTTGATATATATCGATCAGACTGCTTGGCTCGTCGGCCTAGCAGTCTCTGCAGTTTAGAGAGAGCACGAACTGTGGAGCAAGAAATGGTGACTTAGCATGAACCGTGGGACAGTAGCTTTTGCCTGGGGAAGACAAGCCTTAACATCCCCCATTTTTGCTTCTTCCTGAAATCCAGATACAATGCGGTGCGTTTTGAACGTTCGTTTTCGATAGTTTATTTCTTTGCCAGATATGAATGGAAGGTTGGCAGGCGTTACAGTGGTTTCCAAACATCGGGCCGCGGAGAATTAAACGAGGCACACACGCTGCTGATGATGCCTAGCATCAATCTAAGCTTGCAAACCCCTATGGCACGATGTAAAATGCATGCGAAGACACTAAATGTCTCAAACGAGACGAACTGACTCTCACTGTTTCCTTCGGAACAACACTTCGCTCCACTCGCCGTCTCACGTTTCAGATGGATGTACTCCTCACCTATTACGCAAGTTCTCTAGGAGACTCAGTCTTGGAACTCGAGGCGCATTACTCACCAGCCAGTAGAACATTCAATGCTAATCTAGAGAGTGTACTATTCTTGAAACCGGGCAAGCCACAGCCCGCCTTGTGGCCTTCGCTTCGTAAGAGCACAACGGCCCTCCCCTCGTGGCCCGAGGCGACCGGCATTCCTTATTACGTCCGGCGTGATTATTTCCTTACAAATACCCTCCCCCCTCGGTTAACGCACAGCGCCCCACCCGGACTACGGCGGGCCGTAGTCAGCCAAGGACTCCCGCAAATCCGAATATCCAACAAGTCAGTCGAGTAATCAGTTCTGAACCGAGCCCGTAAATGAATAGGTTCGTGGCCCCCTATCCGATTCCTCCGCCGGCCTTTGGGAAAGATGGCGGAGATTTCTTTCATCATTACGATCAACTGCAAGATGATATGGACGATGACATGTATGTTCGAGCCTTTCGGTGGCGCTGTACTGGACTTACTATCTGACGCATCAACAGGGTAAAGAGCTTAAAGGACAATTTGGACGGGCTTTTGACATTCGTATGTCCTTCGTGACTCTCAGAGGACATTTCTGATATCAAATTTGTTCCATCTCAGACTGGCTTGTTCGCCGGCGTGAATACAGCCTTCCTTGCACTGAGCTTGCCATTAATGACCCCTGACCCGGCCGACGATACCAACGCCCTGTTGATGCGACTCGTCCGCGGCAACAGCTCCTCGCTCACTGTTGGACTCCCATCAGACGATTTCATACCACCACCGAATGCTCTTCTCGTCAACGTTCTGTTCTCGATGAGCTTGACTTGTTCTCTCCTCGCGTCATTCTTTGCTGTCCTTGGGAGGCAATGGCTCGCTTATTACAGAAAGCGGAGCGTCGGTGGGGCAGCCGGACAGCCTCGTTGGGAACAGTCGAAACGGGCATTAGGTGCAGACAGGTGGCGTCTCGTTCCAATTCTCGACGTCGTCCTACCACTTCTTATTCAAACAACCCTCGTCATCTTCGGCTTCGGCCTAATCCTCTATCTCCGCATTCTTAACGGAACCCTTGGCAACTTTATCCTTGCTCCAGTCACCGCTGCTCTATTTTCCTTCCTCATCACAGTCGGCGCGTCCATTTGGGATCCATTCTGTCCATTCAAGACCCCCGTGTCACAGGTTGTCCCGTGGTTCGCCATCGTCATATTCCCAATAATTTCCCGACTCATTTCCACCGTTCTCTACATCACTGTCTCCTGCGGGGTATGGGCGTTTAGGATCACTCGACGGGAAGGCTCACCCAAAGACCTCGATCTCCTTCGGTGGCCAGGTTGGCAAACAGTGTACAAGCAATTTTTTGAATCGCACCTACACCGCCGACTTGCGGAGCCTCTCCTACTGCTTCAGGGAGATGCCATTCGACGGATGCTTGGCATCTCAGAAAGCAGAGAAGGCCTCTACTTCGCGGCCTTAAACCTCGAAGCAGTTCAAGATATGGCCACCCTAACGCGTATCGTGGATGACAAAGCTGCCGTCTATCGTCTCCGCGAATTATTCTTCGACGCACAAGGCCAACCAGATAGCTCGCCACCGATGATTGGCGCCACGACCATGATGGTTGGTCCAGGGGCCAACTTTTATCGGGAGGCCATGGTGTTTGGAGGAGCGTATCTGCATCTCATCCTCTCAGCTGGGTCGCTGCGAGACCTTTGCGAGGAGGAACAGTGGGGATCCTTCACGACGGACGGAAAAGTCTTTGCCGCCATTCCATCGCCGCTCCCCGAAACTCTAGAGCAAACGTTCGTGGATATGCAGGAGATTACGAAGGAACTAGTCGAATCAATGGCTCCGAGTGAGGAGGATGGGCTGCCTGTGCCGTCTCATGCGAGACGCATGTCTGTCCTAAGCGGTCTTTTGGCCTCCATCGTCCATGGGAAAATGGATAAGGCCGCCACAATCATTTACAACGTCGCGGCACTCCGCCAAGGGAACATCCAGGCCAGCGTCATGTGTGGCTTTGCACTGGAACTTTCAGCACAGATTGGAAACGTTTCAAGCCGTTCGATTGGTCAAAGGCTGGAATGGTGCGTGGAATCATTCCATCGTCTGCAGACCGTATACCGAGTGTAAGTAATTAGCTTTAGTGCTTAGAGGGTATCTGTTACTAATGTCAACCCGACTCCGACCTGGCTAGAAAGTTTCTCGATAACTTCTCTGCGGAACAGATCAGCGTTGGGTTGCAGACAGCGTCATTATCCTGGAACGAGAAACCACCGCACCAAGCATACCTCCACTTGGTACAGGGGGCTTTAGCTTGCTTCTTTCGAAAAGATTGCAGCGTATCGGATGGTTTCGATCTTGTTTTAAAGGGTTTCGGGAGTGTGCTTGCTTCGATCGAAAACAAAATCAGAGATCCCAAGTTGTCGGCCGAGGAGCGGCAGGACGAGAGAAATCTACGAATGGAGGCCTTCGAAACAATACTTGGCTTATTAGAGAACCAGTCAACTTCAGTAAATGGAGTGAAAATTAACCGCTGGTAAGTGAGATGATTTGACGTCGAGCCTCCGGCTGATATATCTCTTCCAGGCTGGTCGTCGGTGCCATTATGCATTGCTTAATCAAGTATATGACACACATTATGGATATACAAGATTCCCTCCAGCTTGATAACAAACTCGCATTTGAACTAGTCAAACCCGTCGTGGAGGAATTACGAGTGGCAGAAGCACCTCCTGCATTGCAGGACTTATGGTCAGAGCTTAACGACCTGTACGTCGAGCTCGAATGCAGAACTCGCGCTCGGGGTGGATCTCTCGTAAGTGCACCTATCCCAAGGAATGAACTAACAATAACGTCTCCCGCTCCTCCCCGTAGGCAATTCAGTTCGCCGATATGCCTGATGTCAGGAGATTGACTCCAATTACCCCGAACTTTGCCTTACCCCCTGAAGCCTGGGCTTATTAACTCAACCTAGTTGATTCATGGTAGATCATCCGTGACTGTGTACTCGAGTTTTTGAAGTAATCTACAGCATGTTCTTGAATTCGGCTGTTTTGGAACGAGCAGTTGCCCAAACTCTTAAAAGAAGGAGAACCAGCGCGAAGCTGGAACATTCTATATTTGACTCAAAAAACTCCTCGCCTGAATTTGAAAAGTGTGGGTTGAGATTTGGGGAAGAGTGGAGGATCGGAGCTCCGTCTTATATCCGCGAACGTGCTTTGAGATGTTTGCTTGATCCTGTTCAAAAACAAGACTGAGCCTACAACCACTCACCATGAACCAGTGAAGAATCTTCCATGCTACCGATCATACCAAGTCTAGGCACTATTAGAACTGGTACCCCTCATGCGCCGTCTCTATTCCAAAACAGTTCCGTCCACTGCTATCTACCGTCATCCCAACCTGCACACAAGACTTAGATCGACCAATGCCTCCAAGAGTCCAAAAGAGCTACAAAGTACAGTCCATGTCTCTTAGCATGTACTCAATATCTGATCTCCTGTCATTAGGTCTCAAGAACCAGGTCGGAGTGCAACTCCTCTCTCCAACCCTTCATTCTCAAGTCTTCAAGAACACTTCCTTCCCTCCTCCGGATACCCATTTTATACAAATATCCCGTGACCATCTAACCCACCATGGACTGGATACAACGCAGGCATCCGAACTGTCGCCTATTTCCTTCAATCTTCCCCCTTTACACGGTAACAACGTGGACCACCATTTCCATCGGATAGGCGCGGCGACAGCGGAACCTTACCTTTCCCTCGCCAAGGAATTTGCAGCAATCACTCGGGATAAACTCCCTCCCCTACCCGAATCCTGGGTGCATCAGTCCGGATGGACAAGATACTATCCAGACGGTTCGTTCGAAGCAGTCGAGAGTCCCGGAGAAGAGTCGATGCTTTGTTTCGACGTAGAAACCATGCCAAACTACCATAACTATGCGATCATGGCATGTGCAGTCTCTCCAAACGCTTGGTACGTCTGGTTGTCGCCATGGCTTCTTGGTGAAACAGAAGACCCCGCGCAACTGGTTCCGATCGGAGACCCTTCGAAGCCGCGAATTGTCGTTGGTCACAATGTAGCCTACGACCGAGCACGAGTCCGCGAGGAGTACTCCCTTGAACGCACGGCCAACCGTTGGCTGGACACCATGGCATTACACGTCGCTACGAAGGGCATCTCGTCACATCAACGTCCATCGTGGATGACTCGGAGAAAAGAGAAAACGCGGGCGCAGGAGCAGAAGGAAGAATGCATCGACACCGTTAAGGAGCTCATGGAACAGACAGAGGCAGAAGAAGCGCAAGAAGCGGATGATGCTCGGAGAGCTAACCTGCAGAAGACGCGGATGGAACTGGAGGATGGGATTGGAGAGTTGACCTCGGCTGATCTAGAGGATGAGGCAGACATAGCCAACAAACGTTGGGAGGACATCACTGCCGTTAACTCGCTAGCTGAAGTGGCTCGGCTCCATTGCGGGATCGAAATCGACAAGACAATCAGGGGTGATTTCATGACCGCCACGCCGGAATCCATTCGCGAAAAATTGGACGACTACATAACCTACTGCGCAATCGACGTCGGTACCACGCACGCCGTTTTCAGCCAACTCCACCCTGCCTTCCTCGAAGCTTGTCCCTCTCCCGTATCCTGGGCTGGATTTGTCTCCATGGGAAACGGCTTTCTGCCTGTCAACGAAACCTGGGAGAAATACATCCAAAACGCTGAAGGGACATACCGGGAATTAGAAGAACAAATCAGCGGCAAGCTCGAACTCCTGGCGAAGCAAGCAAAGGACTTGTTTGACAAGCCGGAGAAGTGGGAGAAGGATGAATGGTTAAGCCAAATGGACTGGAGCCCGAAGAACCCCGGACGGTCGAGGGGCGTAGAACCTCCACCTTCGAAGGCGCAGCTGAAGAAATCGGCCAAGGGTTCGGTTGTTCTTCCTCCCGGAGATACGCGACAATCCGTGCCCCAGTGGTACGTAGATTTGTTCAAGAATCCCGTTGCAACAAAGAACTTGGAAAGGATTCTTCCGCTTGTTCTGCGGATGCAGTGGAGAGGCCACCCGCTCTACTGGTCTCCGACTCACGGATGGGTTTACCGCGCTCCGACGGCTGATACCGAGCCTGTAACAATTCAGGACGGGGATGGATTGCTAGAGCATTCGACAGAGGGCCATGCATTCTTCCCGCTGCTGAAGAGGAAGGTTAGAACTGTCCTTGGCCCGGCTTTAGTCCGAGCGACCGGAGACATGACAACACGAGATCTCGATCACTTGGCCTTGGTTCAGCAACTCGCCGAAGGGTCGAAGGACGAGGCGACTCAGCAAGCAATCATTAAGGCGGGTGATATCATCGTCAACGAAGGCTTCTCTGCAGACGATCCCTGGCTAAGACAGCTCGACTGGACGGACGTCCCTGTTGTCTCATCCGTCTCCAAAACTGAAGGTAAGACAGAAGAGCTCCTCTTTCTCGCGTCACAAACCTAACCGCGATCACACGATCTCCAGAACAGCCAAATTCGGCTTCTCATCCAGTCTGGCCCAAATGGTACTGGGAACTCACTGCGCCGAAGTCTGGCAAGCCTCCTGGTGCATTGGAGATATCAGCTCGAAGTCGTATCGCCCCCCTTCTCCTTCGATTGAAGTGGCTAGAGTGGCCGCTCTTTCACTCCCGTGAGCATGGGTGGACCTT
The DNA here is from genome assembly GCA_019633425.1 of Tulasnella sp. 424. NCBI lineage: Eukaryota > Fungi > Basidiomycota > Agaricomycetes > Cantharellales > Tulasnellaceae > Tulasnella > Tulasnella sp. 424. The sequence continues at coordinate 142,056 of WSUB01000073.1, read as the reverse complement.
CCGCGTGTCGCCAAAGGGCGCGGCCACTTTCAAAACGCCGCTGAAACCCCTCAGCTTCTTTGAGGAGGCCGACGAACGCCTAAGAACAGACTCGCATGAAGGATACGCCTTTTACAAGCTCCCGCACAAGGATGGAGAGAAAGCGAATGTTGGCTCACCGTTCGGCAAAACCTTCATCAAGCACGCAGAGCAAGGAACCCTGACTAGTCCGGGCGGGGAAGCGAACGAAGCTCTGCGGATGAATGCACAGTGCAGCTATTGGATCAGTGCCCGGGATCGTGTGATGAAGCAGATGGTGGTCTGGGACGGGCTTGGAGGGAGTCGAATGGGATTCCAGTCGTCTCGTTCATCAGCGGGTGAAAGAAACCTGGCTAAGGAGGGCCAGAAATGGGGGATGATCTTACCTCAAGTCATTACCATGGGCACCGTCACCCGCCGCGCAATCGAGAACACTTGGCTAACAGCTTCGAACGCTAAGCCCAACCGGGTCGGATCGGAACTCAAAGCCATGGTTCGCGCTCCCCCGGGATATGCTATCGTTGGTGCTGACGTTGATTCCGAGGAGCTTTGGATCTCAAGCTTGCTCGGAGATGCGCAATTCGGCCTTCATGGAGCAAGTGCGTTGGGGTGGATGACGCTGGAGGGGCAGAAGAAATACGGAACCGACCTCCACTCCAAAACTGCCAAGATCCTTGGAGTCAGTCGAGATCAGGCCAAAGTGTTCAACTATTCCCGAATCTACGGTGCCGGGAAGCGCCATGCCAGTCTGCTTCTTCGGCAGTCCAATCCGAATATGACTGCCGAAGAGGGAACCAAGCTAGCGGATGCCTTGTACGCCAACACAAAGGGAAACAAAACGCGAAAGGCCGACTTGCTACTTGGTCGGCAGTTCTGGTACGGCGGGACCGAGAGCTTTGTCTTCAACAAGCTCGAAGAGATCGCTCTTTCCGACCGACCAAAGACACCTGCACTGGGTTGTTCGATCACACTCGCACTCCGAAAAGAATATCTCCCAGAAGTGTTTGGAAAAGACTTTATGCCCTCTCGCATCAATTGGGTGGTTCAGTCGAGCGGTGTAGACTACCTTCACCTCCTCATTGTCAGCATGGAACATCTCCTCTCGACATATGACATCAAAGCACGTTATCTCATCTCAGTCCACGATGAAGTCCGCTACCTAGTTCAGGAAGAGGACCAGTACCGATGCGCCCTGGCACTCCAAATTGCCAACCTATGGACGAGGAGCCTGTTTGCGTGGAAGCTTGGGCTGGACAATTTGCCTCAGGGCGTGGGCTTCTTTTCCGCCGTAGATGTGGATCACGTCTTGAGGAAGGAGGTCGATTTGCCCTGCGTTACACCAAGTCAACCGGACCCCATAGCCCCTGGTGAGGCCTTGGACATGGGCCAGATTCTGGAGAAGACGGACGGAGGAAGTCTCGGCCCGGTCAGAAGGATATTCCAAATGGGCGACACAATTGATGAGGGATATGTGGAGCCAGATTGTTTGGTTCATCGGGCGAAGGGTCCCGCATACCTGAAAGTCCAAGCGACGACCGAGCTAGGCGAGATAAGGATGCTATCCGGGAAAGAACGAGGAACCAAGACATTACCGCAGCGCAAGAAGGCTTCAGCAACGGTGAAGAGGGTTGCCAACAAAAAGTCGAGGGGAGACGAGTGGGACGACATTGTGGAGAGCGAGCAGAGGTACACCACATCTAAAGCGAGGGCGTAGGTTGGGTTTAAGAAATATCGTTATGTAAATTATGTCGATTTTCCAAGGGATTGTTCGGTATATTAGCGCTCTGTATGTTTGACTGCTGCTTTCGCTCAATGCATCTTCATTCTAATGTATACAACTGCGTGGGCCGTCCATTTACGTCAATTTGGCATGCCCGCCCGTCGAACCGAAACCTCCAGCACCGCGCAAAGTCTCTTCCAAGTTCTGATAGGTTAGGAGCATGAGCGCTTTCTACTTTGTCAAATAAATAAAAAACTATCCATGACCTACCTCAACTTCAAGGACGTCTGGGGTCTCGATCTTCTCAATGATGAGCTGGGCAACTCGGTCCCCGACTTGGACTTGATTGATGTGCTGTTAGACTAGCAGAGGAAGCCGAATGAAACCAAATGACATACCCTTGAAGTCCTGGTCGGAATGGTTGAAAAGAAGGACAAAGACGATTCCTCGATAGTCCGCGTCGATGACTCCGGCTCCGGTGTCAATCATGAATTTCGAGGCTAGGCACCGTAATACGTCAATCTCATGACGCAATAGTCTTAGATAATCTGCAGACGTACCAAGCCCGCTTCGGGGAGCTACTCGGCCGTATGTGCCTACTGGAACGGCGATGGAAATCTGTGTGTCGACGAGCGCTTTTCCTTTGGCGGGGATGACTTTCTCCTCTGCACTGAAGATAGAAATGCATATTAAAGAGCGCTCAAATCTGTCGCGAGAGCGATTTCTCACCTATAGAGGTCGTAGCCTGCGGCCAACGCGGAACCTCGTGTCGGAAGCGTCGCCTTATCCGACAGGCGTTTGATCAAAAGCTTGGATGTCGGAGCGGGTGGGTTGGTGTTTTCGACTTCAACGTTGGCCATTTTTGAGGGCTTTTCAGAGGCAGTTTCGGTCGTAGGTGAAAGGGCGCGTTTCATAGAGAGAAGGTGGAAAGGTTAGAAGACGTAAGCTTTCTTCCTCACTGTAACAAGCGTGACAACGCGTTACATCTCTGCTGGATGGGCGGGCGCAGATATCATCCGTTAACCAGGAAATGCCACACGAAAAATCAAGAACGCAGAAAGTACAGGAATGAGCTGCGTTACTTTAGGGTATCGCTCTGATCCTGTATTGGTCGTCTGTTACATTTATTTGTCGCCGTCGCCTTCCATTAGCGCTCCTCTAATCTGACGCCTCAGCTTGAGCCAGGAATGAACCATGTCATTCTCTGACAGCTAAGATAAAAGTACCCTGGCACGATCGTAGGACAAGCTTCAACCAACTATAATCCGTTGTATTACGCTACCTCCGGAAGATGGAATGAGGTGAGCTAGTCTCCGGCCGTTCGACTCGCATGATTTCTCGCAGCAAGCGTGTGCATGGGCATTGGATTCGATGTCAGACTGCAGATTGATCTTCATCATTCCAATCCACCTTGATTTGTTGTAAGAGTCCGCTTGGGTCCAGCCCCAGTGCGATGGCGTTGAGGCTACGCGGACATAAGACGGACCTGCTAGAAGAGTTGTCAGCTGGTGTTTGTTTGGGGCAACGTTGGTCCAGATGATAATTGAATTTTGCCCCAAGCAGAGGAGCGACATGGGACGTTGGGACTGATGACGGGTATTCATGTGAAATGGGAGGTCTCCGGCTGTTCAGGGTTCATCCCCAACTAAACTTGTGAAATCTCGCGTGATTCTCATGCAAATTCGAGAGTCAGCGTCCTTCCGCTTGCTACATTTTATTAACCGCTACTCTGTCATTCATCCCTTCATAAGATGCGGCGCACCCTCGTCCATCACTCTCAACGGGCTCGACCATTTCACCACCCTCGACGGACCTTGGCTAGTCTTGCACCAGGCGCGGAAGCTAACTCTATAACCTCTCCGTCCCCCATCCTGACACCACGACCGATGGCTCAATCGAGTACGACAAAGGAAGGCGTTGCAGGGGCAAGGCAAGCTTCTCAGGGCGAACTTGGTGAGTGTCTCCCAACGTAACCCACAAGATTGGTTCTGTGACCAGCATCCATCCCCACAAGGTTACTTCAAGACCAATTTCGACCGTGTCAACCATGCTCAACGAACGTTGCAGCAGCTTCGCTCTCATTCCACACCACTAGACAAATACGTCTTTCTCAGCGGCCTGAAGGCTCGGGACCCCAAACTATTCTACCATCTCCTTTCTCAAAATCTTGCCGTGCGTCCCGACTTTTTGGTTCCCCGGCTTCGGCCTAACCTCCGACACTCGCATAGGAATTCACACCCCTTGTATATACACCCACCATTGGGGCTGCGTGCCAGAACTACTCAAAGATCTACCAAAGACCTGAAGGTCTCGTCATTTCTTACAAAGACAAGGGGCGAATAAAGGATGTCCTCCAGAGCTGGCCTTACAAAGAAAAGGCTCGGATAGCCGTGGTGACCGACGGCTCCAGAATTCTTGGACTCGGGGATCTGGTAGGTACCTCTCTACCGTCATAGCTGCGGACAGCCCATCTGAAGTCTTCGGTCATTCCCATCTTGGTCAGGGCGTCAATGGCCTCCCCATTAGTCTTGGCAAACTCGACCTTTACATCGCAGGAGCAGGGTGAGCACGCCCGGTCGTTGGCAGGTCATGCCTTAACTAACCCGCTCATCTTTTCGACAAGGATCCGACCTCTGTCAACTCTTCCCATCTGCCTTGATGTTGGAACAAATACCGAAGTCCATTTGAACGACCCACTTTACCTCGGTCTTCGTCAGACTCGCATATCGCCAAATGAAATGAAGGAGTTTATGCAGGAGTTTATGCAAGCCATGAGAGAGGTTTTCCCAAAGCTCCTGGTCCAATTCGAGGTACGCGTACTGCTGGCGTCGAGTTTCTCGTTGGATGCTCACGTGTATTCTATCAAAAGGACTTTTCGACCGATAATGCGTTTTACTACCTCGACCAATTCCGCAACCGGTATCGTTGCTTTAATGACGACGTGGGTATTATCCAGTCCCCTTCACCTTGATTCCCTCTGACCGGTCCCGTCCCGTTAGATTCAAGGCACCGGCTCGGTCATCCTAGCAGGCTTCCACAACGCGGCTCACATCGCATCATCTGCTCCACAAGGCCCCGACCCCCGCGACCACAAAGTGCTCTTTTACGGTGCTGGCTCAGCGGGCATCGGCGTCGCAAAGCAGGTCATGTCGTATTTCCTCAACCTCGGCATGTCAGAAGAAGAGGCCAAAGCACGGATCTGGACGGTAGACTCTAAAGGGTTGATTTACCAGGGCCGTTCTGGAGGGTTGTATAAGCACAAGGAGTGTACGTTATTCAAACTTAGGATGCCTGAACTGGGGTGGCAGGCTACTAATCTCCTGAGTCTTCCAACGTCTCACCAGACTTTGCAAGGAGGGATTATTCTGGTCCTCCGATCAAGTCATTGCTGAAAATCATTGACTACGTGAAGCCAACCGCTTTGCTAGGGCTTAGCACGCAAAAGGTATGAGGGATTGATGGAACTGTGGGTCACGAGCTCAAAACTAATCAGTCACTCTCATAGAATGCGTTCACCTCCGACATCGTCACTCGGATGACCGAACTCAATCCTCGTCCTATCATATTCCCTCTGTCAAATCCATCTTCTTTATGCGAACTTGAATTTTCCGACGCCGTCAAATGGTCCAAGGGCCAAGTACTCTACGCGTCTGGAAGCCCCTATGGAAATGTGGAATTTGAAGGCAAGACTTACGAACCTGGTCAGGGAAACAATATGGTGCGTATGACAAATCCTTGATCGAGGGAATCGCTAACTCAAGCCATTTGCAGTACGTCTTCCCAGGCATCGGATTGGGAACCATTCTCTCCAGCGCGAATCGTGTAACCAGCAAGATGATCGAACGTGCTGCGATTTCCCTCGCTGGCTCTCTCACCGAGGAAGAGAAACAGGCGGGGTTGATTTACCCTCGTCTCGAGAGGATACGTGACGTTAGTGCGGAAATCGCTCTGGGTGTGATTCGCCAGGCTCAGGAAGAGGTGAGTTAAAATGTTTGCATTTCGCTTCGACGTTGTGGACAAGCTTACCGAACTGCTTGGACCCGCTTTGCGCTACAGGGTGTGGATGGGGCAAAGAGACTGCGCGATTTGGATGACACGGGGCTTAGGAACTACGCTCGGGAGAAGATGTGGAATCCTCCTCAACCGATCGCTCCAGTTATTCCGAGTAAATTATAGGCCTTTCTTTAGTGGATCCACGTACTCTCGACCTGTTTTCGTTTCTGTTCCATAATTCGACGCCTTTCAGCTGCTTGGAAATTCCTGCTTTACTAATTATAGTATCCAAATTTCAGGCAACGGATCAGAGTTTGTGAAGGTGTACCATTTGTATCGGCAGTACAAGGGGGTTCCTACGCTTCGTTACTAAGTCACGCTAAAGTAGATCCTGATCACATTAGTACCTCAGGATGTTTGGACAGAGATTGCCAACAACATTGAAGGTATACATGGGGGGCATGTGGAAATATAGAAAAGAAAATAGCGTGAATGAAGAGGTGGGGACGGGTCATGGAAAGCGGGTAATTCTATTTTGGAGACCCCATTAACCGGAGAGACGCTTCGAGAAACCCCTTCCCACAGCCACTTGTATTGCCAACTCTGGCCAAAAGCTCAGGAAAGGAAACAAAATTTTCTTTAATATTTGCAGTCTTAATTACAACAGAGTACCAAATTTGGACATCGCCGACAGTTATGTCCTTCACCTCGGCATTTTCCACATAAGCGGCGAGATGGTCGAGGCTCGGCTGGATTGGCCTGTTGACCTGGAGCCCCTGGCGGACTGCCCTGCTTTGTAGGGCCTTGGGCAGCAGTGGTCAACGCGGCCATTCAGGCCTGTGAACAAGTTTGTGTTCGAGTTTCTGCTCGAGCAGCAACAAGTCGAGCTGTTTGTGGTTGGCCTCGAGGATTGAGAGCTGGAGGGTCTCAAATGGTAGTGGGTTGCTGGTCGTGCAGTTGCGGCAGCCGCTCGGCCCTGTTCAGGTGTATTGTTAATTCGAGAGTTGTGTGCCAAGGGGATGTTACAACTTACTAAATTTCCGCCATACGTCCCATAAAATGGTCCAACTCTGTCTGACTAGTAACCCCACAGGTCGCTACCTTGAAGGCTGATTGAGAATCGTGATTGAGGTGCGAGTGTCCGGTCTGCTGTTGTAGGAGTATTCCGACGGACCAAGTTGGACGATGGAGGCAGAAGATGAAGGGGGTGACGGCTCCCACTGAACCTTCCTATGCTCGAACCCACCACCGCGAACTTCAAAGGGATTGGCTTTGATGAGAAATCCGAGTAGTTTCTAGCAAGAATGTATCAACAAAACAGACACCTCAAAGGGGAAGAGGCAAGCTATCTGGTGGACAACTACACCTCCTTCCAGCTCCAGTTCTGCCACCCCGGCCCCATGTGGTAGAGGAAATGCCCGACCCAGCTTGAGATCACCCCCCCCCCCCTACCTGAGACCCTGACAGCCTTTGTGTGCTTCCCTTTTCGTGTGAGCTCTGTATTTTGCTTGGGGCAATTTGAGGAAGGGTAGGGAAGCTCATCCTGCCCGCTCTGCTTTGATCATTTGACATTCCACCCCTCTCTCAGCTCCACGTTCACTCGCTTATTCAAGTCATTTTCCGTCCCCCCTCCCGTCCCGTTTTCGTGGCACTCGGGTTTCTAACATACTCGGCCCTTCCCAGGTTCGTAAGAGACTCCCAGCGGCAATGACCTGCCCTGCCACTGAAGTGCAACATCAATCACTATGTAGAGTACACTGATTATCTATTCCATCCCACCCGCCGCACCCGCTTTACCCTTTAACAATGCTTGAAGATCCAGAATCCCAAGCTCCCCGTTTTCGAAGTGAAAGAATACACGCGACCCTCGCCACAATGTTAATATTTTCTCTGAGCCCCTCTGATTGAAGGCCCAACGCCACGAGGGAGGCAGCCAAACAAGCGGAAGTTCCTTGCCCTGAATGCATTTGTACAGATACCCTCCGTTCTCGCAACGGAGGAACGCGAGTTCGGAGCTGGGGCTTGTTTGGGGAATCTGGACCTTGAGCCATGCTCCGAATCGATTAACTATCCGGAGGGTCTTCGCTTCAAGAGTAGCAGCATCCCCGTACACCATTCCCACAAGAATACTTAAACCGTCCGGCAAGAACCGGATGGATTGGACCGGCAACGACAAGCCGGTGACTGTGACCGACAACTCTGCCTTGCCTGTCGGGCCATCCAGCATTGTGAAGGTTTGTCCCGGTTCCTCCATGCATAGTTCCTCCACGCATAGTAAGCGCTTGCTATCCGGGGAGAAGGCCATACACACCAAACTACGATGCAATTCCGCAGTGGAAATCACGGTTCGTGTGACGAGACTGCAGATCATTACGATAGTTGAACCTTTGTTCATGGAAGAAATGGCGAGAAGTTGTCCGTCATCAGAGAACACAGCGGGTCCAGGGGATCGCTGTGGTAGCAGACGTGTGTCGAGACATTCTAAAGTTTTAGTTTCGTAGAGAGACCAGGCACATTGACGGGTATATCGGTCGGACTCCTGACTAAATGCGATGAAGCGCCCGTCAGGGGACATCTCGGGCTTATTTATGATTTTGACATTCAATTTCCTAGAAATCTGTTGCGGCTCATCCCATAAGAAGAGGGTGTCGCTCATCGAGTCAAAAACTGCTACCTTTTGGCCGTCCTGAGAAGCCAAGATACAATCGCGAATCCCCCGATGCGGCGATGTGGGCGAGGGAGGGGACAATTCCGCACAATCCCAAATACGAACGGTGGAATCGGTTCCCGTGGATACTAGTGTCGACTCTTTCTGCGAAAATGCAACCTTGCCTATCACCGTTCCATTTCCTGCCAGTCGACCAAGGAGAGCGAGGGTCTCGGTATCAAGTATTTGGATCTCGGAACCGCTCGTGACTGCCAGCCTAGCCCCGTCAGAAGCCAGTGAGAAGGGACGCATATCTACCTCCGTACGTCGGAGTAGCACTCCGCTAGTATAGTCCCATATTGAGATCTCTCTACCGGAGTAAGATGCCCAGGCAATCTTCGTAGTGCTAGGGAGAAAAGCGATATGGCCAATTTGCCTTATTGGCCCGGGCGCACGCAATTTCCGTTTAAGACTGATTCCATCTACTGCGATATCCCATATTCGCAGTATGTTGTCATGCAGAACCGCGAGTGTTGAACCATCTTGCGCCATGGCGACCGCATTCGGTTTTTCGTCATGCAGATCACAGGTGTACTTGGATTCTCTCGTCTGAGAATCCCACCGATAGAAAGTGCATATATCACTTACGGACACGACATCATTGCTCTCGGGAAGAAAGGCCACAAACTTACAGCATTCTTGGGGATAGACTGACTCAGTCGTCCACCCCTCGAAAACCGCAATATTGGCCCCAGTGTTTACATCCCAGACGTAAATTGAATTAGGTTCGGATGGTACGGATGCAATTTGAGTCCCGTCGTGAGAGACGGCAAGAGGGACGAGATCGATTATACGCTGATGGTTGAGATCACATTCCATCGACATGATGGAAGCCCCCGTGGAACTGCTCCACACCATGACGGATCCGGTATATTCAGCAGTCGCGATACGTTCTCCATCTGGGAAGCATGCCACAGCAGCCACCGCTTTCTGAGCTTCGATGGTGATCAAATTGGCATCCCACGTTCCGGGTTGTCCCTGCAGAACATATTCAACGTGTAGCTGGGATGCGTACTGCCTCGTCAGCGGGCAAGGAGGAGAGAAAGACAAGACTGTCGTATAGAGATGGCCAGCGCTGTAGCGAAGGGGCGACTGGAACCGAAGGAGAACGTGATACGCGTCACGAAGCAACTCGCTCGTGTGCTCCGTCATAGAATGGATTTTCTGTCAGGGATAACCAATTGAATGCCAAGTAGTCGAGGATACATAAAAGCACGACTTACTCTACACCAAGCTCTTATTGCCTGTATTGACGAGACAGCGCCATCAACATCACCGAGTAAGCTCATGGCCTCAAGCCATGTCAGTAAGTCGTTTTCGCAGAAGACCTTTACGCACTCCCTGAGATTGTCATCACTAGGCGAAGCTAAGGAGACATGCGACGCAAGAAAGCGGCATGCATATCTTGTGTGAACCGGTAATGCCGTTTCCAGCTGTTCAGCCCCTCCTACTTCTGAATTGAGCAACCACGGGTTATTTATGAAGTGGGGGTGTCTCTTCAATGATTTGCGTATTACGCTAAAGCATATTTGTGCGAGCCTGGCATGGCCGTCAGCAACTGGGAGGAAGAAATCCCCTGAATTCCGCCCTGGTGTGGTGATAAAGTCGTGGAAGGATGGGTGGAAGATGCGAATAGGTGTCGAAGAGTCGTGGAGGTCGGGTATTACGAGTATTGAGCCCAGGTCCTGGATGGCGGTCATGACATCCCCGGGCGCAAGAGCCAAGAGGGAGTCAAGAGCACTTGGCGGGAGAGGGTTTCGTAAAAGCACGATTGAGTCGAGAATGAGCCTAAAGTTTTCCTTGGCATCTCGCATCGTCGTTTCTAACTCTCTCTCTGCACTCCGAAGAACATGGAGATAGCACGCATCGAGCTTCTGGTAGACTGATGCTGAGCTATCATCAGCAGACGCCAGCATCATCTCCAGCCGTGCTTGCAACAACCGCCCGCTTTTAGCACCAGCGATAAAGTTGATTGCCGTGGCAGCAAAAATGAATAGATTACTGCTCCGCTCCACCAATTCCATCAAATGCGTTTCTGATGGCCAAGGCTGTGTCACGCCGTGCAGATCCGCCAGCTCACCGAATCGGTGACGAAGAAACAACTCGATGTCCGCCTGAACCACTGATTCCTCGACCTTGTGAAGAATGAAAGGCTGGGAAAGGAGTCGTAAATGGGGAGATTGGAATTGATTGTGGATGTGGAGCTCAGGTCGGCTCGTGACGAGGACTTTGAGGATGATCTTTGCCACCTGAGAAATTCGGGGAAGTTCGACCGACCATCTCCTCAAAATTTCCACTGCTCCACTCCCGGGTTCGCACTCGTCTAGCGCATCAAGAACGAAGACAATTGTCCCGCCCGGCTTTTTAATGCTTTTAAGTGGTTCCGCAATTAGCTGCTCAAATTGCCGTTTCATCATGAGGAATGCGACCTCAGGATCCTGCTCCAGAGCACGGACGACGGACTGTTTAAGTGTGTCGTCAAATATAGCCAATTGATAGGCTATGGTCGGGTAAACTAGACTGGGGTCGCGACGTTCGACGTCGTCGCGGGAGAAGAAGAAGCTTGCCCCAAGGCGATGCTTGTTTTCTTCCAGCTCTGCAACGGTTTGAGCAATGGTCGACTTCCCAATCCCGGCCATTCCGCTCAGCCAGAAAATGGACGGGGAGTCAGGGTCGTCGATCCATGCGGAAATTGCCTGTAAAATGCCAACGCGGGTACCCTTGAAACATCCGTTAGTTCCCATTCGAGATGAAGAATCATGACGCGCCTGGGCGCGCCGAAGCCCGTTGAGGAGAACCATTTGCGCTTTGAACGCCAACGATTCATTGCCACCGGTCAAACGTGTCAGGACAAGTTGAGGCTTTTAAACCGAGCACATACCAGCTTTCCGTGCCTTTCGTGCTTCCATTTCACCTCCGATCGAACCTTGGGCCTACCATGATGTGAAGCAGAGTGTGCGTTAGTTGCTGGAGCCAGTACGACGGGGAGACGTCACTGACCGTAAATGTCAGGGTGATCCTATCAAGATCCCTGTTCAACTCTTGAATGAGCCCAGCATCCTCTTTATACCCGAAAAACTTTTTCTCTGTCTTGCGACTGTGCATAGCTTCGGCCCGATTCTTGAGGCTTGTTAAGTCCCTGTTTAAGGAGACATTTATGGGGCTTTTGTTGCTGTAGTGTCGACAGATGAACTCACTTTGCTAACTCATCCAAACGTCCCTCAAGGTCTGCATCGAGGAATTCCGGGTCCTTCGCTAAGCTTTCCTTGAGGGGACGCATGATATACTTGTTTAAACGTTCAGCTGCTTCACTAAAGGCTTTGAGAGCGTCCTCATTTCCTCGCATGGCCTGTGGAGTTTATGAAAACTGTTGTAATCTGGAAGGCGGGTGCGAGGACGTACTCCGTACACGTTGAGGACGGCGGAGAGACCGCTGATGGCAGCTTCCAAGCCGGGAACGGGGACTGCTTTCACAGACTCCTTGGCAATGTCAAGGATAGTTTGGGCCGTATTGAACGATTCCGTCCAGAGATCCGATCTTTGATTGTTGGTTCCTGGGATCCTCGCTGAGGAACTGGGCACTGAGCGGCGAACTTTCTTTGTAAACTTTTTGAGCATCGCTCATACGGGCTTGCGGAATATCTCCCTCAATTCAAGTGCGGTACAATGTAGAAGACTGGGTCGTCGATGTGGAGTCGGTAGATTGGTGGTTGATGGAACAAGTGTGGACAAGTGGAAGTGAGGATCCGATATTCACCGTGACGGGGACCTGAAACGCAACTCTAAGCAAACAGTCCCCACTGAAATTTCCAGTGCTCGACAACAAACCCCTCGAACATCCTTGTACAATGGTCAGGCGGCGTAAAACAGGTGCATCCAAGGAAAATGGCAACAAGAAACCTCGAGTTAACAGGAAGGACGCGAGTCTAAAACGATGGGAGACTCGAGAGGATATCCCCTTGGATGATGAAGAGCGGTGTAAGAACATGTTCCACTATTCGTAATACGGAGGTACTTGATTAACAGATTAATTTGGGCAGACCATGTTGACCGAGACAAGATTTTGCTCGAAGGAGAAGATGACTGGGACGAGGACGGTCTTGGAGACCAGAATGAGGTCTTTGGCTTAAGAGGCCTTGAGAGTTCGGACGATGAGGAGGAAGGAGGAGAGTCCCAGTCACAAGATGACGAAGAAAATGTCGATGCTGAGGCCGTCCCCTCTTCGAAAAAGAAAGCCAACTCCTCGACCAAGACAGCATCGCGCACCAACGACGAATCCGAATCCGAAGACGATGAAGGGTGGGGGAGAAAGCAATCTGCATACTACGTGGATGGGAATGACGACGTTTCCGAAGAGGACGAAGAAGAGTTGGAGAAAATGGAGGAGGAGGAAGCTAGGAGACTTCAACGAAAAGCTCGAGAGCACATTGCGGAAGAGGACTACGGACTCGACTTTGCCCGGAACTTGGATACCGAAGTCGAGGAGAACGATCTTTTGAAGGAGCTTGATCCCTCACCATCGACTTCAGCCGTGCCAGCGAAGAGCAAGGCCGGCTTACTGAAGGAGTTAGAGAGGTCCGACCCTGCCTCCCTGGCACTTGCGCGTGATTGGGAGGGCGTAGCGGAGGATGTGATTCGTGTTGAAGCTGCATTGAAGAGGTATGTTCTGGCTTTGCATTACCATCTTTTACCTGCTCTTACATTGAACCATTCATTAAACAGTCGTGAACCGGACGACCCTGCCCTTGGGCTCATGCATTTGCATTACCGTAAGCACAGTCGTTAGCAAGGACCGGTCTTTGCCTGAAACGCTTGCATGCAGAAACCCTCCTCACCTACGCGACTACTCTCGCCTTTTACCTACATATGAGGGCCAGTCCAGCTTATGCCGCAAGACCCGAGAGTCTCGCATCTCACCCCATTATGGCTCGACTGCTCACCCTGAAGACTGGTGTGGCCGAGTTAGAGGGGCTAGGATTCTCTGCTCTCGAAGAGCGCGATGAAGAGGATGAAGATGACGAGTCAGAGCTGGATCCGGCGGAGTTGGATGCCATGATGGTTCGGTTGGGTGTCGACAAAAATCAACTCGCGAGGATGCAACAGCTCGGCGGTGGGATGTCGATGCGAGAGGTCATAGAGTTGCTCATGGATGCAGCCACTGAGGACGAAGAAGACGAGGATGACGAAGAGCCAGAGGTCGCCCCCAAGCCCCCAACACCGAGAGTAGGGAAGGATCGCTCAGCTCCTAAACCAGCCAATGGCGGCGCCTCTTCTCCAACGACCAATGGAAAAAGCAAGAAGAAATCTGAAGAGGCGAAGGCGTCTAACGGCAAGGTAGAACCCGTCTACGACCTTGTTGAGCCAGTGTTCGAGTCCAGCGCCAAACGGCCAAAGGCCCAACCTTCTTCATCTGCATCTACACCTGCCGACAGCCTCGACTTCAGCGAGCCCACGGCACTGGAAGAAGCCGATGCGGCAGATAAAACCGCTCGGACGAAGGCTCTGCAATTCCACACTAGTAAGATCGCCAAGAAATCTGGGAAGCAGCAGAAGGAGCGCAGGGCGATGGGTGGTGACGATGATATTCCCTATGCAGACAGTAAGAGGAAAGGCAAAGAGGTCAAACAGCAGACAAGTGATGATGCGGAGAACTCGGAACATGCCAATCTCATTCCGTTGGTGGAGGGCAAGAGGAGAGTTTGGGGCGAGGCGAAGGCCACTGCCGAGGAAACGGATGAATGGGGTGGCTTGCAGTCGGCTGATAAAGGCAAGAAGAGGGCCAGGGACGTGGATGCTGATAGCGAGGGGGACGAAACGACCACCGAATATTTGGAGCTCGTAAAGAGTACGAAGAAGCGAAAAAAAGAAGAGAAGCAGGCGGCGTACGAAGCCAAGGAGGAGGAAAAACGGTGCGCCGAATTCAAATCCGCCTTCCTCTGTGACAAGTGCTGAAGCTGGCCCCTTTTGACAGGTTATCGAATGAATCCAATCCCCTCTCTGGGCCTCGCATGTTAAGTCGCGACATCGTTCGAAATAAGGGCCTAACACGCCAACGGGGCAACCCAAAGAACAACGTTGCGAACCCGCGAGTAAAGAAGAGACAGCAGTACGAGAAAGCAAAGAAGAAACTAGCAAGCTCGAAGGCTGTCTACAAGGGTGGTCTGAATGCTCTGGGAGGACAGTACGAGGGAGAGGTGACGGGTATCAACTCCAAGCTCATCAAGAGCGTCAAGTTCAATTAGCATTCCAATCCAGTACTAGATCTAATCTGCTTTACACCCCATGCTAAGTATTTCAGTGGAGTCTTACTGTTGAAATTAAATTACTTTGCCGAGACTGCGGCTGTTCTAGCACCTCGCATCCATCACTTGACGATCTTTAGTGCAGCCCGTCAATAGTTCCTAGTCCAATGGCGGGGTCAAGACAATCTTCCAATATTGGTCGAGGTAATGAGACGATGAATAATACGAGGAACGAGATTGCTGAGATCAGACAAGCATGGTTGATAGACAAAAACAAGAACAAGGCGTGACAGCCAACAAAAGAATACAGGATAAGAGTAAACTAAGACGACTCCTCGACTGGTTGACGATTTCGCTGGACCCGTAATCGTTTCCCATCACCGCTTTCGCTACCTTCCTCCAAAGGACGCTTCGCGGCTCCGCTGATAGTAAGACCGCCAGTAGGTGCGCTCGAAGATGCTGCAGTTGCCTGAGTTGCAGGAGCTGGTGCAGCACCCCTGCCACGTGCAGCGGTTCCGCCTCTTGCTCCTCGGGGAGCACCTCTGCCACGACCACGAGCAGCAACAGGGGGTGCAGAAGTTGCTTGAGCGGTTGCTGCTGCGGGCTTGAGTTGAGCTACACTTGAAGTTGAGGCTGAGGAAGGCCCCGCGACGGCAGCAGGAGTCGAAGGAGGCGCCTTGGGAGTCTCGGGTTGTGTTGTCGGAGTGGGAATTGCAGGGGTTGCTCCAGCTGAGGGTTGAGACTCTGCCGGTCGCTGTACAGCCGCCCGTTCCCTCATCAGTCTTTCCTTGAGTTCTGCGGCTCGGTCGCGTCCAACACTCGATATGGCTGGCGGAGCGGTCCGTGTGGTCGCTACGACGGTAGACGCTGCTGGTGGCTGAGAAGAGGCTGGTTGTGCGGCGACGACGATCGCAGGTGGTGCTTCGATGGTAGGGACCGGAGGTGTGGCAACTTCAACGGAAGGCAGAGCCTCTACCTTGTCTTCTACTTTCGGAACGACAGCCTCCGGTGCGGCAGGGATTGACTTTGAGGGTTCGGGAGCAGCTGCTGGAGTGAGCTCGGCAATTAGAGGTTTGGATTCCTGACTCCCGGCGCGAGGCTCAAAGGGAGCGGCGGTGGGCCGTAAGCTGACCGAGGGCTGTACGGCAGCAGCAGCGGTTGGCGCTGGAGCGGGAGTAGCAGCGGCTAGCGTTGGAGCGGGAGCAGCGGCGGGGGCTGCTGCTTTAGCAGGATTTCTTGCCATCGTCAAAGGTGGAATAGGAAGACCATGTTGATCCAGGACTGCCTTCAAGTTTTTGGCATCGGTGGCAAACCCTTTTGCAGCGTTTTTATGCCTCTCTCCAGTTGCCACGGCTTGAGCCAGCTTCGCTTCAGCTTCTTGCTTCTCGTTATTCCATGCAAGTTTAGCAGCATCGTACTCGGCCTGGACTGCTTGTAGCT
Organism: Tulasnella sp. 424; assembly: GCA_019633425.1. Taxonomy (NCBI): domain Eukaryota; kingdom Fungi; phylum Basidiomycota; class Agaricomycetes; order Cantharellales; family Tulasnellaceae; genus Tulasnella; species Tulasnella sp. 424. The sequence goes on along the minus strand of WSUB01000073.1, from coordinate 125,936 downwards.
TGGCTTGCGCGGCATCTCTTTCCGCCTTGAGAGCATCCTGTGCGGTGATTAGGAAACTTGTCAATAGCGCATTTGGCTACGAGCCGAATGCACCCACCAAAGCTTGTGAATCAACATCCATCCGGTCAGCATTGTTGCTTGCGCTTCGTAACTCTGCGATCTTCGCTTCAGCCGCTGCTACAGCTTGTTTGGCAGTTGAAAGCTCTTGAGTCTTCTGGGCAAGCTCACGCCGTAGTCCAGAAAGTTCAGCAGGGACAGGTGCGACAGGCGCAGTAGCTTCCAATTCTTTGATTCGAGTATTAAGTTGACCGTTGTCTTCCTCGAGTTTCGTAATGGTTGCTCTCTGTTTTTCAAGCTTGTCCACCGACTGGGTTCGGAGTGCCTTGAAAGTCTGCTCCAGTCTTCCCTTGGACTCTTGTAGCTTGTCGAACTCGGCTCGAAGGGCTTCCAATTGACCTTTAGTCGTCTCGAATTCCTCTTTGGCTGTACGAAGCTCTTCCGGGTCAACTTGTTTATACTAGGAGACTTTCAGTTTAGTCGCCACCTGACGGGAGATACGTAAATCCTACCTGAGTGAGCAATTGCACGTTCCTTGCCCTCCAGCGGTCAGTTTCGGCTTCCAGTACTTTGAGGTGATCCTCCCGCGCAGCCAGTTCCGCCTTGCAAGTTGCAACTTCCACTTTGAGAGGATCCAACTCGCCCAAGGCCTTTTGCAATTGTTGCTCAAGCTGCTGGACACGCCTGCCATTTGATTCAGACTCTGCACGGAGGGTTGCGTTGCTTTCGCGGAGAATATTGAGTTGGTTGATCTTTTCCACGAGCTCTGCATGCTGAGCGGCGGTATGAGCGGAATTGGCGGCTTGCTCACGTTCCTGAAGATGACTTGGTTAACTGCCTCGCTGGTCTCCCAAAGCCGAACTAACTTACGGTGGACAACTGACTGCGAGTTTCATCAAGACTCTTTGTGAGGTGATCTATTTGGCTGCGCAGGCGAACGTTCTCCTGCCGACTGAGGTCGAGCTGAAGATCGACGATCTCCTTCTCGCGGCGGAGGTAAGCAACGACCGATCGGAGTTCGTTGAGTGCATCGTCGCCCTCAACTGCAGGGCCGTCGGCGAGGCTGGCTCTGCGATCAGCCGTTTGGCGGATTGCTGTCGCTTGTTGACTGACAGATTCGAGGTGCTTGTGAAGAGCTGCATTTTGAGCTGTGAGTTCATTTTGTCGGGTTTGAAGGTCTCGAAGCTCTTTGGAAATAGTTTCCTTCTGAAGCTCCCAGCTGGCTTGACTGCTGACAAGATTCGCTTGGGCAGTCTCAGCCGCGACTTGTCTGTCGCGGATCTGAGATTGAGCAGCAGTCAGCTGTTGCTTGAGTTCAGCAACTGTCTTCACGGCCTCCGCGTGCGCCAAGAGTTCGCGCTCGTACTTCTCGTGGGCTTCCTAAGAATGAGGAAGGACTTTAAGTACCGGTACATGTGTTCAGATAGTCCTGCCCACCTGAGTAAGGTGAACTTGTCGACGCAAGTCATCCTGGGCAGATGCTTGAATGACTGACAAGTTGGATTCGGCATTGTTGACGTCAGCGAGTGCGAACTCCAGCTCTCGCTTCTCGGACTCGAACTGAGTGCGCTGTTCTTCGACTTGACGTTGAAGTGTCTTGTTGCTGTCCAAAGAAGCTCCCAAATCTTTCTCCAATGCCTCGATCCTCGCGTGTAGACCTGTCGCTTCCGCCTACAGTCCAGTGTCAGCGATGTATCCATAAGAGATCATGAGATGATGATCTCGCCTGCAATCGAGCGATCTCCGCAACGGTCGACGCCTGGTACTCATCATACCGCTGTTGAAGGTCCGCCAGAGCCTGCTCGCTAGTCTCACTGATGGCCTTGAACTGCTCGGCGTGACCTTTGGCCGCTTCAATATCAAGTTCGGTACCTCGGAGAGCCGCACTTTTGAAGGATGAAATTAGCAGCAAGTCACACGTTCAAGAAAAGATCCTTTACCGAAGTTCAGCAACCTCGCGCTTGAGTTCTTCAGGAGAGGAAATGTCTTGAGAGCCGCTGCCGGTGACACCGCGCTCATAGACAGCCAATTTCTCGCTACTGCCTTGAACAGTACGTGAAAGGTCTTCGATGCGGACAATGAGGTGCTTCTCATTCGTTTGGGCGACAATGAGCTGCTCCCGAGTCGCTGAAAGTTCTTTCATCTGAAACCACCAGACGTAAGTACTAAGAAAGACTAGCAAGGTGGATTGACAACGAACCGATCGTTCAATCTTGCCCTGCAATTCCTTGACTTCGACTTCCTTTTGCAGGGATATGTGACGGTTGCGATCAAGTTCTTGGGACAGCTGGGTACGTAGGTCTTGACTGTTCGTTCGGACGTCAGTCCACTACGTTCTGACGTTTCCCCCATCTGACTTACACCTGAACTTCAAATGATTGGACCTGAGATTCGAGTCGTCGCCGTTCGCTCTCCGTCCCACGCTGGACATCATTCTGAATTGTCTGACTGTCGCGAAGTAGAGAATTGAGGCGGGCGTTGTCCTTGTTCAAGTTGTTGACGTCTGTACTCAAGCGAGTCTCAACGTCCTATTGGGTTTCACTGATCAGACTTGTTCCGCAGCGATTTAATCAAGAGGCTCACTTTAAGTAAAGAACGCTCAGCGCGGAGATTGGCAGTTTCTGCTCTCAGACGATCCAACATCGCATTGGCTTCTCTAGCCTGGTCCTGAGCTTGATGGCAAGCGATCTCGAGGGCCGCGACTTGCGCTTGGTACTTGGAGCTGCGGGTCTGCAATTCTGCCAGTTCGCGCCTCTGCATATCGGAGGTCTGGTCCGACATTCGGTGACGTTCTGCAATAAAGAGGATCACAGGTCAGAGACAAGAACGAGTGTCATCGCAAGGAGGCCATCCCACCATTGAGGTAATCGATTTGTGCGTTCGCTTTGGCGACACTAACTTGCAACTGCGAGACCTGTTTCTGAGAGCTAGACAACTCTTCCTGCAACCGCGTAGCGTTTGTTCCCATCTCCTTCAGAACCGAGGTCATCTCCGCAACCTTCTCGCTTTCAGAGAACGAGATGGAATCGCTACCGTTGATGGGCTGGCGATCGAGATGCTCCAACGACAGCGCCCCGTTGGCGGGTTGCGCATGCTTCGAGCGAGCGAGCAAGCTGCTGAGCATATCGTTCTCCTTCTTGATAGCACGTTCGGTAGACTCCATGCTCTTAATCTTTGCATGCAAGCCCTCCATAGCAAGTTTGGCCCTTCGAACAGCATCCGACTCGACAGCTTCAGCAGCGTCCCTTGCTTCCTTCTCCATCGTCTCCATCCTCACGCTGGTCTCTCTGACCACTCGAAGGAGTCGTTGGTTCTGCAATTGCATTTCGTTGATGCTTCGGAAGAGGGTGAGTTGGTCGGTGATGATATTGTCGGTGTCGGTAAGGTCTGGAACAGTGGCTCCGGCAGGCTCCTCATAAGCTTCGGACTCGAGGGCAGGATTTTCGCGGATTTCAATCTCGCGCAAGAGATGGCGGACTTGACGACCGAGATCAGAGAGTTGTCGTTCGAGTTGAGTATTTTCGCTGTCCCTGGAACTTGCGCGTTCGAGAGCCAACCGAGCGTTCCGTGCTTCCAGATCCCGTTCCTGTAGGGCTTCGGCAAGTTGTGGTCCAAGTCTGTCGAGTTCTCTCTGCATCCGTTCGTACTCGTTTCTTTGTTCTTGGAGAGTAGGGGCCTACAAGTGGCGTAAGTGCGCATTCACGTAGTCATTATAGAGACAACTTACACGTTCTTCGATGTCAGCCAAGATTTGCGCAAGGCATTCCGATAGACGAGCGTTCTCCTGCTTCTCCGACGCCAACTCGGCACTCTGACGAACGTATTGGGCATAGACCTCGGTGAAAGTCATTCCGGTCTTTTGGAACTTGGTGGCGAGATTGGCTGTTGGGCTTAGAATCATGGTACCGTTGACGCTGTTGCCAAGGATCTGCCCTGCAGGAGTGCCAGGTATGCTGACAGTGCCTGCGCGTTCGCCTTGAGAAAGTATAGGAAGTTCTCCTGAACCCATCTTGTCGATCACAGCGCGGAGATCGTCGACCCTCTGCTCCAATGCATCGACCTTTTGACGTTCGCGTTCCAACTTGTCCGATAGCTCCGCCTCACGTTCATCAGCGGTCTTGACCATCTTCTCCCATTCACTATCAACCTCTTGGACACGCTGGCTGGCCTCTTCATTGCGGCTCTCCAACAATGTGACGAGGCGCTTCTGAGTGGCGAGTTCGCTGCGGAACTTGGATTCTTGATCTGCCAAGTCAGCCCTGAGATTGTTGATCTTCTGCAAGGCTTCTACGTGTGCTTGGCTCTGCTGCGTATGGGCCTGTCGAAGACTGTCGAGTGCGCTCTGAGTGGTGGCTTGGGTTTGCTTCAGCGAATCCAGCTCGGTTTGAAGTTGGACGATCTCGGAATGCTTGTTGCGACGGAAGGTCGAATGTTCATCGGTCATGGCTTCCAGCTCCACCTTAGTCCTCTCGTTCTCATCCCGAACGAGAATAAGTTCCTGACTGAGCGTTTCGATCTTGAATCTATGGTTGGCATCCGCAGACTTTAGTTCCCCGTGCTCGGCTTGAAGGGCGGAGAGGTCCCGTCGAGCGGATTTGAGACTGGCACGAAGTGACTCAATTTCCTCTACAAAACGAAGTTTCAGTATATTCGGATGTCGGCATTAGAAGGGCAGGGCTCACGCTGCTGTTCGGTCTCGGAAACTTTCAAGCGGTCAACCACCGCTAACAAGTCGCGGTTCGACCGTTTGGTATCTTCGAGTTCTTGGCGCAATGTCAGAGCTTCCGAGGACGATGAGGTTTGTGTTGAAGCAGCAGAATCAAGCTTGTGCTGAAGGTCGTCGCGGGCGTGCGCTGAAACGTAAACATTCGCTGTCGGCACGGGTTGGCAAAATTGGTTGAACGAAAAACGTACCTAGAGCGTCTTTATCTGCCGCAAGGATCCGTAACTCCCCACTTAATCGTACAACGTCGTTTTTAGCCCTTGCAGCCTCGTCCTGAATGTCAACCACGGTCTGCTCCATCTCCACTTCTTTTCGTTGGGCGTCAGCGCGGAATTCATCGAGTTCGGTGGTAGAGGCTTCGGCTCTCTCGTGTAGGTCTAGAATCAGGCGGTAGAGTTGGATGATGACATCGGGAGTTGGGGATTCTAGGGAAGCATCCTCTGGGAGGAATTGCTTGAGGTGGTCAACAGAAATGTCGGACGGAAGGGTGACGAGCAATTCTGGGGCTTGGGACATGCTGTCCGCATCGGGCTCAGCTGTTTTTAGTCGTGATGACCTCCGTCTCGTGGACATGGTGAGCCCAGGACGATTGCGAGGTAAGTGGATGGTAAAGAAAGAGGAAGTTGGCGAGCGGTTCAAAGTACAACGACCGGGGCAAATTCCCGCGGTCGGGTTTCGGGCAGGCGGAAGGTCCTTTGAGGAAAGGACCGTAGCCATGGCTAGCTTGGATAGTTCTTTGACGAACACCATATTTACCGACTTAGACTAGCTGACATCGTGAGCTGTACCAATGCTGAGATTGCGCTGGGTGGAACAGCAAGTGTTCCTTCCACCGTCGCGAATTCAACTCGGTACATGAACAGCGCTTCGTTTTCTTTGATGGATGAAATGCTGGTCGGACTTTCAAAGCATGGGCAGTCTCTCTGACGGAGACAGCGTTGGGCTCGTGTGGCCGTTGCAGTTGGCTTCTAGCTCAATTTAGATGCAGTCACGTGACAGTCCCCCTTGGTCTGCAAAGTTTTGCTTTGACTTAGTCGAGGTCTGGCCATAATAATTCTTTCCCGTTCTCACACACCAAAGGTTTACCTGCTCAGGGACATACGGCCGTTCCATTTGTAGAAAAGGATCGGCACGTCCTAGCACACAGTCGCTGAGCAAATTCTAACAGTTCATGCTTTGAGAGCAGCAACCAAACCGAAATAACATTTGAAGCCAAAAAACGTGCTGGGTCTAAACGAAACAGAGAGCTTGAAGGGATACAAAGGACGCGCAGAAGACAGTGGACAGCGACAATACAGGAGACAATTCACGAGAGCCGAGAAAGGAAAGAGAACACAAAGTCCATCAAGGGTACACAGACGCGAAACCAAAACCGAGCGATCGAGAAATTTCTAGAAAAGGGGGAAACGAGCCGAGAGAAAGTTCAAGTTAGAATAGAATGGGTGAAAGCGAAACAGAAGAGTCGAGGGATACAAAACACATGCAAGAAAACAACAATACTAGAGGAAACAACGAGTGGTGTTTCACCGCCCGTCCCGACCGGGTTGCAACACCGACACTCTTGACATCGACAGGGACGCAGTCCCCGGATTGTGATAGAGGTCGGCGCGGCGGTCGCGCACGTTGCTAAAGCCGCGTCCCCGACGCTCTTTAGCCTGGACCCCAGCTTGGATGAGGCGGTCATGACTGCTCAACATGTGGTCCGACTTGACCTGCAAGTCGAACCGTTGCGCTCGTCGTTTCGCCTTCTTCTCCTCCTTCTCCTCCTCCGCCAGCGCCTTGGCCTCTTCGGTGTCCCAAATACGGTCCACTTCCGAGTTTCGCAGGGCTTGAGAGTTCTGGGACCAGCCTCCAGAGCTTCGACCAAGCGATCGATTGCGAACTGGCGCGCCTCGACTTGCGGGTCGCGCCTAAGGTCGTCGGATGGGCGAGGCGACCGTTCGGGGTGGAGGCAGAGAGGTACCCCGAGTCGACTGTTGTAGGTGTGGTCATGGGTGAGCGCGATGGAGGGGGAAGAGGCATGTTGGCAGCTGCCAAGGTCGAGTTGGGGAGGAAGGGGGCTGCCACTGGAAAGTCGTCCAAATCGAACGTGGGGTAACGACTGAAAGGGTCGTATCCCACATTCGGAGTGTAAAAGCACTGCTTAAGAAGACGAAAAGACGTTGGTTAGTTCAAGACGAGCCAAAGGTAGTCGAAATCGCATCGATACATACCTCAAGAGGAGGCGGGGTGGTTGGGAGATATTTACGTTGCTGCTCCCCGGTCGAAAGCATCAGCATTGTTTAAAATAATGCTCGAATCATGGCGCTGAACTCACCTTGGTCTTGGAACGAGAGCTTTTAAGCGCCTTGTGAACCCGTCCGAGGGCGGAGGCCTTCTTGACAGGTGTCGCGGGGGGTTGGGCTGGCTTAGCTTCCCGGCCGGTCGGCTGCGTCGTGCCAGCTGTGGACATCTTGATGGTGAGGGCGGAGAGGAGTTTAAAGAACATGATTTGTGAGAGTATGTAGGCTCGAAGGGTCGGTAGGAAGGCAAGTGCAAGGAGGCAAGAGGACTAATCGAGTACGGCAAGAACGTCGGATTCTGCCGCTCCTGGCCCGAAAGCGTCAGTATTGTTTTAAGCAGGTTCGAATGATGGTGCTCAACTCACCTGGGTCTTGGAGCCAGAGGACTTGAGAGCTTTCAGAACGCGTCCGAATGTGGGGGGTTTCTTGTTACGCGTTGCGGTGGGTTGGGTTGGCTTAGGTTGCCCGTCGGGGGGCTTGGTCATAGCAGGGGTGGACTTCTTGAGGGAGAGGGTGGAGAAGATGTTAAAGAGCATGGTGGGTGAGAGTATAGAGATGCGGAGGCTGGGTAGGAAGTCAGGGGATTGAGAGCTGGGAGTGCGAGGGCAAGAGGACTAATCGAGTAGGGCAAGAACGGGGAAAGTTGAGGAAAAAAAAGGAGTTCGAGAGCAGCTTTATATATGCCAGTACTGCTTACGTCTCGTGAGGGGGTCGGGCGACGATGGCCACCGTTCTTGTACTTGGACAGACGTGTTCGAACTCCGACTCCAATTGAGTCTCTAATTATAGGCGAAGGACAAGGAAAGTCCTAGCACCAAGGCGCGCCGTCGTGACACAACAAACGAGAAAGTGACATCATAGTAAACTTGGATTTAGACCTCGCCGTTGACTGAGCCCCCCACCGCAAAGTACCGAACCCGACGTGAGGCAAGCCCAGGGACGTCACCAATCCCTCGATTAGCGCCTTAGATCAGCGTGTACGCGTGATGTCATAGCTCAAGCTGGCTGCCTGGGCGTCTGGGGAGAACAGCGGTCGAGGGTTGATGCGCTATTGGAGGTCGGAGACGTCATCGGTTTCTTTCTATCTAGCACAAAGGTTTTTGTGCTTTCTATTCCCTAAAAGGACCACAGGCAACTTCCAAGCCATCACCTCCGAGCCAAGGAAGTTATAGAGTCCCAAATTAGCTCTGTGGGCTTTTAGCGGTAGCGTCCTTAATCCTTCGCTGCACCAGGCCCGAGCCCGTCGCTCGTTTGCCCAGTTAAGCGCGCACCACAATGCCGTGTGTCTAGAATCTTCGAGTGCCTGCTTGGGGGATTGTGAGCGACGCGAGTGGGTGATGCTGGGGTGGGCCAAGAAGGTACATTATCTTCCAACAACGGAGGCAAAATCTGTCCCTGTTTCCACCGGCGTAGTGCAAACATTTCCTCCGCCACTACCTGAAGCGCATCACGGAAACAGCCACCACAGCGGTCACGTGCAGTTCTCTGTGCGATCCTTTCTCCGAATCGGCTGAGCTCTATTGTCAGGCCTGCAGTCGCCCCTGCAGGCGCGGCTCGATGCCAGAACCGTGTTCAAGCGTAGGACTCGCATTCATCGTCTCCTTTGGGTTTGACCGGAATCATAATCCAGATCGTATATCAGAACTGTTGGGGTATGGCTAGTTAGCATCCATTAGAGCTTGTGCATGATACTCGAGACCTATCTGGTTGGATCGAGGTACGAGGCACTATGCAGTATGCAATACATAATGAATTTTTAACGAATTATAATTGAGCGGCATGAGAGCGAAGCGTATTCTTTATGAAGCTAACAATGAGGATGCGTATCTCTATACATAGTCCGCCTAACAGCCAAAAGAGAGGGTGGGTAAGAAAACGACTTAAGGCTCGAGGGGCTTTTTGCCTCCTTGTGGGATGAACTGGAGCATCGATTTGCCAAGCTCTTTCTCGAATTTCAAGTGCCACATCTTCTTTTTGGTTCCTCTCTCATGCCTCCGAGTCTATCTTGCATGCGTTGTGTACCCGGACCGTGCATGTAGTCTCACTCGAACCAACCCCCTACCCCTTTGACACATACAACTGCGCAGACCCTAAAATTCATTTCACAGTAAGTTCACACTTTGGCGAGGCTCGGATCCCGTAAACTCTAGCAACTTTTGAAGACCCGGTGTTAAGCGCCCAACACTCAACGAAGGCGTCGGAAGGTACACTCGTCTTCCACTTATCCCGGCGGCGATGCCACGATTGAAAACCCGCAGGAACCAAGCATCGTGCCAGGCAGCTGTAAGGAAATTTGGCGAACAACGCTGAAAATTCTACTTGGTGGAGCGGGGCGCCTGTTTTGCGGGACTTGGAGTGCCAGGCACTTGCACTGGGGCCAAGACTCCGTTAGTGCCTCGGATGAATTCACATGCATGGATTTAAGGAGTATCAGCAGTCGGCTTAGGAGCCGAGCGAGCTAGTTGCACAGGCCTGCAGCTCATCGATCAAGGACATGCGGCGAAGTACTATCCTACGAATATTCAGACGACACGAATGGGATGGGAATATATGTTTGCAGATCAGCCTCTGTATAATAATTCTGCTCGAACTGCGAGCTGTGCATTGCTGCAGGATATTGTGCCAAGAGGGGGATCGGCATGGCGGGGATAAGCGGAGATGGCGGGGAAGGGAAAACACGTGTTTGATCAAAACAAACATTGCTCCTCACCTCGCCAAAGCTGCACGACTCTCCTCCCAATAACTCTCTTCACGAATCACGCTGCTGTTTACGAATCTTCTAGACGCCCCCACACGCATCGCATACACCTCACCACATTTAAGACTATCGAGCCATGAGACGAGTTCCTCCTCCCGCTTCACCAGCTTACTCCTCAGTCCCAACTCAAATGCCCAGCTCTCCCCCAGGAAGAGGTCATCAAAGATACGCCAGTGGGCCTCCATCAGACCAGTCCCACTCTGCTTACTATGGATCACCTCCACCAAGTCAAGATGAACATGTCGGCTTGATGTCCAGGAGGAGGGATTACACCACCCAAGGTGTTGCAACAGGCAGCATCGGCGGCGGTTATGGCCCCGTAAGTCTCGGCCGCCCTCGTTCAAAGGACTGTCAATAAACCTTGCACATCCCCTAGTACACCTCAACGGCACCCAGATTCAGTCAAGGCCGATTCAGCAACATGTCCAATGCATCAGACTTTTCAGAAAAGCCCGCTTCAACGGCTCCTGCAACGCCGGCTCCGCAGCCCTTGGCGCCACGAACCAACACTGTTGGTTACCTCTGGGACTCCAAGGATCCCGACCTCGACGACGCCCTCCACAACCCGGACCCTGTCCGAGATGCCATCCTAGACCGAAAATGGACCATCTTTTCATTCCGAGGATGGGCTAACCTCAGCATGATCTTCTCCTTGCTGCTCGCTCTCATTATTCTCTTTGCCGGCTGGCCTGTCATCTCATGGGTTCGCACTATGCATCCCTCCGGTCCAGGATACAATCTCGGAGGCATAAATGGAACAGGCCAGATCCCTGTCTTGAACGTGCCAATGCTCATCGACGTTACGACCCCAAAAGACGCTTACTCCCGCACGGGCTTTGACGGACAAGACTACACTCTCGTATTCAGCGACGAGTTCAACACCGACGGACGGACGTTCTACGAGGGCGACGACCCATTCTGGGAGGGTGTAGATTTGCATTACTGGCTGACTGGTGACGTAGAGTGGTACCAACAGGGTAGGTGAAGATCGACGTCCGGACCGCGCGGCATATTTGCTGATCCCCGCCTTGGTCGTAGACGCAATTACAACTCAAGGCGGAAATCTCGTCATCACCTTGACCGAAACACCTATTCACGGCCTCAACTTCAAGTCTGGCATGCTGCAGTCATGGAACAAATTCTGTTTTACCACAGGCTACATCGAAGGTGATGCCAAGTGTCTCTCCTCCGCGGACTTGCACACTGAGACACACTTCCTTTCCAGTAAATATGTCCCTCCCTGGTGACCCACGAGTACCAGGTCTCTGGCCAGCTGCCTGGACGATGGGCAACCTTGGGCGAATCGGATATGGTGCGACCACCGATGGACTCTGGCCGTTCAGCTACGACTCGTGCGACGTCGGAACCTATCCTAACCAAACCGAGAAGAACGGTCCTCCAGTCGTAACCTCCGATGGCCAGGCTCTCTCCTTCCAGCCTGGTCAGCGCCTTTCGGCCTGCACTTGCCCTGGTTCCGACCACCCTGGTCCATCCGTCAGCAAAGGACGAGGCGCACCCGAAATCGATATCATCGAAGCCGAGACCAACTTGAAGAATTGGCGGTGCCAGGCTTCCCAATCCATGCAGCTCGCACCTTATGACTCAAACTGGTCGTGGGACAACAGCGTCTCTACCATCTACAACGACTCTGCAACTGAGTTCAACACGTACAAGGGTGGACAATACCAGGAGGCTGTCTCGGCGTTGACTGATTGCGGCATCACCGCGTACAACGGAACGGCGTATCAGACATATGGATTCGAGTACTGGAGTGATCCGAAAAATAGGGGCAACGGCTATGTGACCTGGGCAATGGAGGGAAAACCGAGTTGGACTTTGCCTGCTTCTGCTATCGCCGCCGATGCTGCGGTTGGCGTCAGCGATAGGATCATTTCCGAGGAGCCAATGGTGAGTTCCCTCACGTATCGTGTGCAAAACAACGATGATAACGAACGCTGAAATCGCTTTTTTTTCACGCCTACGTTGTAGAGTATCGCGTTGAACTTGGGTCTCGCTCCCACTTTCCAGCAGCAAGACTGGAAGAACCTTCGATTCCCCGCCCGCATGTACGTCGACTACGTGCGCGTGTACCAACGCAAGGGCCACGAGAACATTGGATGCGATCCGAAAGACTACCCCACCGCTGACTACATCAACCGGTATGCCCATAACCGCGTTGTTAGACACTCTGGCGTTTGGCTGATTTTAACCTTTTCCTCCAGTCATATCAACGCCTACACCAACCCTAACCTCACCATTTGGTCACAGGCAGGCTATACCTTCCCGAGAAACTCTAAGTACGATGGATGCTCTTAAGCGTCCCGCCTTGCAACGAACGATCTAAGACTCTTATCACGATCTTACATACCCCCGCCACTCCACGACCACATTACTTGACGATGCCGCCTCCCTTGTACTCTACGCCTTTGAATCACCCTCTACGACATCGACGATGCAAGGTTTGCCTCAATCCAGGACTTTTTTGATATCTTTTTTACTTTTTTTCTTTGCGTCTCCCAGAGGGGGCGCGTTTGGAATACTAGATTTTTTTTTACCTTTCCTGGTTACTTATGGATTTTTCACACATTTAACCCTCCTACCTTTCTCCCCCTCTACTTTCTGTAAGTCGGATCTGCTACTTTGTCTGTGTGTAATCCACTCGTTACTCAGGTGGTTGGCGTGTCTCAATGAGTGTTATGTTCCGGTCTTGTCGAGTGGTATCGTTGCTGGCCAGAGAGGTAAAACTCAGAACTGGGATGTTGAAAACAGGCCAAGAACCATATGAAACACACGGCTGGCACAGTAACCGGCACACAAGGATTCAAGGTCTCCCAAGAGTGACTGAGCACGAAAGAAAACAGTTGGACACAAGAAATAATGGGTGATATCGTACGATGAATGTATGGAAAGTCCGGATGGTGTTAAATCGTTCAAGCCACGTAGTTGAAGAGGTCGCGTTGGCCCTCAACCTATCAAGTCGATGTCAGTATCCCGTAGCCGTACCGGTAGAAGGCGACCTACACGCTCGATATACTCCTTCTCCAGTAGGGTATCAATTGCCTGCGAAGATTAAATGCTCAACGATAGTGTCATCAAACGACTACGTTGGAGGACGCACCTTCTTGATGTCAGGCACCCGTGGAGTAAATCGTTGCGAGATTTGAGCAATGACCTCCTGAATGAGTTGCTGATTTTTCATTTGCTATAAATGAAATTCTACGAGTTAGGTATGGCCAAGGTGGTCCAGTGGAATTGGTGTTTACCTTTCGTGCCTTCATTACTCTGCAGAACGCCAGTCGATCAGATATTGTGCAGAAAAGGAGAAGCGCAATGACAACTTACCGAACAATCGTAGCCTGAATGACATACTTTCGGTCTTCGTCGACAGTCTTGAGAACATCTGCAGACTCCGCTTTGACTTCAGCTTTGATGGGAAGATTGAGGTTCACGCGGATCTGGGGCCCCGTCGTTAACATCCAAATAAACTATCGCGGAGCGCAATCAAAGTACCTTCTTGGACTTGTAACCTGTAGGTCGCGATCGTCAGTGCTAAGAACTTGCTTGGCATGAAAACCATATTCGACTACTAACTGGGATTCAAGTCGTACTGGTCCTGCTCCTCGTTGATCAAAATCTTGGCCTTAACCAAAACACCGAGGACTTGCACAAGAATCTCCTTGCTGATACCAGTTGCCTCGAGAAGTTCATCCAAAGATAAGGTGTCGTGGTCGTTGTACTGAACAAGAACAGCCATCTGGTACGAGCTGCAGGTGAGGATGTACTTCTCCTTCAGGTAGTTCGTTCGGAGTTCGTTCTTCGAATAATTCCATAGCCACGTAAGCTTTCGACCCCTACGAGTAACACCTGGTCAATACAACTAGGTTCTTCAGTCAGGTTCAACTTGACAACAGACTCACTGATGCTTCTGCCCATAGTAACGAGTGAAGCGCTCGTACGTTGGGAGGATATCCTTGGGGATGACGAACTTGTCTGTCGGAGCAGTCAATGGCCAGAAGTTGGTACCGAGGACCATAACGCTGAAGCTGATGTCGAGTTCTGTTTCGTCGTGAGTTTGAGCCATCTTCTCCTTGAAGTTGTCGGTTAAATCTTTGCTGAGAGACATGTCGGTGAACATTCGCTGCAACTTGTTCGTATATTCGAAGCCACAAGCTTCCTTCAGCTTGGCGATCATGCTGGCTTCAGCCTCGTCTGATGCGGATACGCCGTGGATGAGCCGCTTCGAGAGCTTGGTCGTGTAGAAAGTCTGGAAGACGTCCTTATCTTCGATGTACTTGAATAGGATCATCTACAAGATGCGAGCGGGAATGAGAGACGGTCTTATGTTGAATGAAGCGTGTCACTTACCACTTTGTTCAAAGCGTCCTCCAGATCGTTGTCCTCGCCAACCTTGTTGTTCTTCCGTAGCAAGGCGTCGGCGTGTTTAGCGAGCAGTTCAGGAGATTTAGTGGAAGAGGAACCAGTAGCAGCGTTCTTGTTGACGAAGTCCTTGCAAGCCTAAAGAGCGCCCAAGGTAAGCTTCTAGAGTGGGCGACGGATTGGAGGGAGAACGAACCCTATCGAGACTGGCCACGAAGCCAGCTTCACCCTTGAAGCTTCGGTTGACTGTCTCTTGGTTCTTGGCATGAACTTCCAGTAAGGCATCCACATAGGCTTTTGGTTCCTGTACGCAGATTACCCAATTTAGGCCTTCGAAATGACTCAAAACACGCTGACACGCACCACCTCGGACTGTGCACTGCCTTCGCCGGCAGCTTGGGTCAGCTTGGCTACAGCAGCAAGACCGGCCTTCTTGACGTGCTCTTCAAACTTCTTCCGGAGCGGCTCTAGGCCTTCCGGGATACGAGCGAGAAGGGCGTACATCCGCTGGAGATCTATGATAGCGGATCAGCCGCAGGAGGAGACGGTCAGGGATTGAGCAGTACCTTCATCCTTGTCGAAATCAAGTAGGTTCTGGAAATCCTCCCACATCGCCTCTGCGTGCTCTCGGATGAGGACAGCCTCGCATTTGCCGACCAAGGTCTTGCGAGTAATGCTGTTCATATATCGCTCGACGCGGTCTTCTTCCTCTTTCAACCGCTCCTCTGCCTTCTTAAGATATTCGCTGATGGAGTTCTCAGCCAGGAAGGATTCCGATTCATGCTTGTAGTACTTCTCAGTGGCGTTGATGAATGGTGTTTCAAAGTGCTCCTTGTACACATCGAAGGTGGCTTTGTTCGAGTCGGAATCGTCCAAGCCAAGAGAGACGAAGGAGTCCACGACTTTCTTCACAAGGCCAACATCGATGGTCTCTCCGTTCCGTTGGTTCTCGATGAGACGAAGAACGGCGTTGGCGAGCTTTTGATTTTTGCCCTGGATGTGCAGGAAGAAATTTTGCTTCCATTGCACGAGCGCTAACTGGAATAGGGGTCAACAAAGTAAAGGACCGACCAAGCACGCGACTGTCGCACCGTGTACACGGTATACACCCCTTTCCTGCCCTCGTCCTTTTCTCGCTTGACCCAGTGGCGATTGAGATAAGTAAACAGTCGGTTGATGTAGTTGGCACCAGTGGTATACCGATCCCACTCCTTGGCGTAGTACCGAAGTAATGCCTCATCCTGGAGATTGTCAGACGCCTAAAATGGGACAAGTGGGCATCGAATCAGGCGCCCTGAAATGAATGATTACAACCATGACTCACATCTCGAAGGCCTTTCAGATGTGCCGTAAAGTACTTGATTAGGTGGTTATACAGGTCGGAACCCATCAAGTTGGCACCGGCTGGTTGGCTCGCGTTGTTAGATCCCAAGACGTAACACAAAGAGCGCGTCTGCGGAGACTCACTTCGTGCACCACCCCCCAGGGGATTACTGGGCTCTAGAGTAGATCCGTGCATTTTTGACGATGTGCAGTAGTTATACGCGACCGTGTATAGATTCATGTACTTGCCTGGAACGGGCGCATGGTTAGTAAGAGGCTGGCGTCAAGAGAAGTGTGGTTCGCGCTCACTGTACGAGACTCCCTCATTCAATCTTCATATCCGCGCCCATTCTTGCATCAGTATCTTGAATTCTTTTCAACCTTGTAACTTACCGCGTCATGATATGATCCACGCCTGGAATAAACGCGGTCAGGATCACAATCGGAGAGGGCCCTCCAGCAGAATCACGACGATGAGCGCACCTTCCTCCAGAAATGACCAGGTCTGTGCCAGGTCAGCACTAGAACTGGGCATTGGTGGATTAGACATGGTTCTGGAGAGTGTTTAGGAAGAGAAATGCGAGTGGTGGTCGTCGGTGGTCAAGGGAAGGGTCGCCGAACAAACCTGAGCAAAGGTCTCTCTATGCCGCCGCGACAAACCACGATGCCTGAAGCGTTCGCATAGAGGAAGACGAACACACGCGTGGGGTGATAAATGTCTATATTCTAGGTAAATGGGATTTAAAAGAGATGGGTTTATGCTTTGACACCAAGATGAACGCTCGCAATCCCTCCCCATAAATCCCTCCAGGCGCCACCCTGCCCAGAGAAGTCCTGACCGGTGGTGAAGCCGGCATCCCGAATCATCTGCGCGAAGGCAGGTTGCGACGGGAAACGTCGAATGGACTCGACGAGGTACTGGTAAGACTCGCGATCCGACGCGAGAATGCTTCCCAACATTGGGATGACCGAGAACGAGTAGACCTCGTATAATCTGGGAGGCAAGTTTCCAAGTGAGAGTAAGCTCGAACTATAATATCTAAAAGGCTTACTGGGATAAGAGAGGGTTGTCAACCTTTCCGAACTCGAGACAAGCGAACGTTCCTCCTGGCTTGAGAACACGGTGCGCCTCTTTAAGCACCGAAGGGATCGATGTGCAGTTGCGAATGCCAAATGCAATTGTGTACAGGTCGAAGGAATTGTCTGGGAAGATCTCCGGGTCGAGTTCCTGTGCATTTGCCACTTGGAAGGCTACCTGAGGGGCTAAACGCTTTCAATCAGAATCTTATCTCTACCCGACATATAAATAAATTTCAACTTACTGTTATGATACATCGTCTTCCTTACATTACGCATGCCCTCCTTCAACATGTCCGGATTAATGTCGGAGACGAGCACCGACGTATCCCGGTCTGCATACTTCTCCCGTGCATGGTCCAGCATTCGCAGAGCAATATCGCCGGTGCCTCCGGCCATGTCCAGGATCTTGATGGGCCCCCTCCTTCCTGGATTCAAAAGCGAGACGAAATCGTCTTTCCACAACCGATGAACGCCCATTGACATTGCGTCATTCATCAAGTCGTACTTTGGTGCGACGGAGGAGAAAACTCCCTTCACTTGATTAAAAAAAGTTTTAGTGATAATAAAATGATCCTAGTTGATGGTACTAACCTAGATCCTCCTTCACATTCTCGTCAACGGTGCGAAATCCAAAATGTGTCTGAGCCGGCCGACTGCTGTCATTTGGAGAGTTTGATGCGGTGGAGTTGTAACGAGCTGATACGGCCCTCATCGAGGAGCTCCGAACCGATGATTTTAGGCATGTTCGAGCTAAATTCGAGGATGTGCGAAGAGTCGACATGGTAGCGGATTGGACGAAAGTTGGGAAAGGCAATTCCTAACTTTGTTTGTCGACGCGAAGCGGCGGCATACCGTTCACCATTCCTCCTCCGTACATTCTCGCTCAACCAAAATCTCAATATGGGAATTAAAGGATTGACTGCTCTGCTCGTGGAGAATGCTCCAGCGGCCATCAAAGTACGTGACTAACACGCGAAGTTGAACGAAATCCCTGCCATGGTTCTCAAGTTGGGTGTTGCAGGACCATGAAATCAAAACACTCTTCGGCAGAAAGGTCGCGGTCGACGCGTCGATGAGCATCTACCAGTTCCTAATTGCTGTGCGGTCGAAAGATGGAGAAGTCCTTACGAACGAAGCTGGCGAGACCACCAGGTAATGTGTCCCCCACCCCAGCTCTCACCGCGTCACGGCCCTCTGACGTCGTTTGCATCCGACTCCCGACACTCAGTCACCTCATGGGTTTCTTCTACCGCACTATTCGCATGGTTGAGAACGGAATCAAACCTGCATACGTCTTCGATGGCAAGCCGCCTGAATTGAAATCTGGAGTGGTGAGCGCGACTTGCATTTGTGTTTTGCTATGCTCTGGCCAACCTCGGCATGGGCCCAATTCTTCTTAGCTTGCCAAGCGGTTTGAGAGGAGAAAGGAGGCGACCGAGCAAGGCGAAGAGGCCAAGGAAGTCGGTGAGTTCCGCCATGTTGTCTGGTGAGACGTTTACCTCACTACGCTCTTTGCCTCAGGGACGACGGAGGAAGTCGATCGCTTGTCGCGTCGAACTGTGCGCGTTACGAAGGAGCACAACGCCGAATGCCAGAGACTCCTGAAACTCATGGGCATCCCTTGCGTGGTTGCTCCCTCGGAAGCTGAAGCCCAGTGTGCCGAATTGGCTCGTGGGGGGAAGGTGAGCAGCGGTATTTTGGTCGTCGTCTAAGCCTGCCTAACACACGACCCCGAAGGTATTTGCTGCAGGCAGCGAAGACATGGATACCCTCACGTTCGGAGCGCCGACTCTGTTCCGCCATCTGACCTTCAGTGAAGCAAAGAAAGCCCCCATCACTGAAGTCAACCTACAAAAGGCTCTGGACGGACTCGAGATGACCATGGACCAAGTAAGTCTGCTCGATTTACGCGTGCCGTCTCAGAGTTCTCACTTTCGCTCCTGCTTCTCAGTTTGCCGAACTTTGCATCCTGCTCGGCTGCGATTACCTTGAACCTATCAAAGGAGTTGGCCCGAAGTCCGCCTTGAAGCTTCTTCGCGAACACGGCTCTCTGAAGGAAGTAATCAAACACCTGCGAGCCAAGCAATCGGAGAGGCAGGAAAAGAATGCCGAAGCCAACGAGGAGGAGGATGAGGAAGAAGAGGATGTGGCAGCAACCAGCGAGGTGGAGCCAGAAGAGGAGGATCGGCCCACAGCAACGCAGGACGATGACGATTCAGATGCTCCAAAGCAAAAGCCGGCCAAGAAGAACTCCAGGCGGATAGAGGACTCGGATGAGGAGGATGGAGACCAGCTCATGCGCGGCGCTGGGGAGGACGGTTCGGACTCAGAGGAGAAAGAAGCGCAACCGAAGGCTAAATCTGCCAAAGGAAAAGGAAAAGCAAAGGCTTCTCCGAAAAAGGCTGCTGCCGCGTCAAAACCAAAGCCGAAAGGGAAGGGAGGGATCAGCGTTCCGGAGTACTGGCCATGGGAGGAAGCGAAGGAGCTATTCTTGAAACCAGACGTGACACCAGCTGACGAGCTTGAGGTGAGGCATTCCCATCTGGCGGTCTAAGACATTCGCTTAAGATCTCACTTTTCTCTCCTCTCCTTAGCTTAACTGGGAGGCACCGGACGTTGATGGTTTGGTCGAGTTCCTTGTCCGGGAGAAGGGCTTCAAGTATGTGGCTCTCTTTCTCTGGACGTCCTGCCTCCTCTGACCCAACCAATGACGCTTTAGCGAGGATCGCGTCCGCAAAGGTGCTGAAAAGCTTCAGAAGATGTTGGCTGCAAAACAGCAAGGGCGTCTCGATGGGTTCTTTACGGTAAAGCCGAAGGAGAAGGAGCCCGCGTCTTCAAAGGGAGGGAAGGATACTAAGGGCACGAAGCGCAAGGCAAGTGCTACCTATAATCTGCTGGGTTACCAAGTCGCTTACCCAAACTGTTCAGGGCGACGACAAGAAGGACACCAGCCGTGCTGCATCCAAAAAAGCGCGCAAATAAACGCGAGTTCTTATTTATTTCAGTCATGTCGAGGTGTAGAGTACTGTACTATGACGGAAGTCACGCATTTCCTGCTGCTGTACGATAGCCTAACAGCCAGCTCTTCCCTGGTCTTGTCCGTCTTATTATGAGCTGAGGTGCAAGAGCATCGACACTCCCGTCTGCGGATGATGTATACTCCTCCATTGAGGCCTTTTGAGTCTGGAACTCTTTAACAGCGAACAGGGAAGCGGGTGACATTCGATATTTAACGAGTAGGTGTTCTGCAAAGGAGAGATCAAATCAAAACCCATCCTCTAATCTGAAACACGAACAGGCGTCCAGTCATCGATATCAGTCTGTTCTCGAAATTTAGGGCTCTAGAAAACCAAGACCTTGCTCTTGTGGGAACCTCATAAGCTTAGCGCCGAGCCGCCTGAGGACCAAATGAGCTCCCCCCCCCCCCCCCAAGAAAGCAACCAAGTATTATGTATCCCGGAGTCTCCTATTTGAAAACTTCATGATCTGTGAGGGGCTATAGGATTCACAGTTGAACGGAGCTAGATTTCAAGTAAAGCTGCCAAAACACGTATCGGAGATCTCGGCGACCTTCGTTCCACTTTCACTCCCCGCCACCCCCTGGATGCCTCCGCCAGAAAGAGTACGACGAAAACACGCTCAGAGGCGCGACCAAGTTCTCTTCTTTACGTCGAGAATATTAGGATCTCGACCTCTCGATGACATCCTGCAAGTCGTCCCAGAATCTTTCCGGTAAGAACGTCTAAACACAAGCGGAACCCGGAAGACTGATTTTAATTGCCACATGAAGCAAGCGAACAAAAGTACTTCACGGATGGGTTAACCCAGACAACAAACAGCGATATGTCGTCCTCTTCCCCGATGCGCAAGCCTGCAAAACCGTCTACGATCGTAAGCAGGTGACGGACCGCTTCAACTGGGCTTCCAGGCAGTATCAAAACTTCACCTTGGAAGCCAAGAAGCACTCTAGTGACGCGCTGATAAAGGTGAGGGAAGAAGAAGAAAAGATCCTTCACTCTGTGGCTCGGACTGGTAAGCGCTCTCGCATTCGACAGACTAGGAGACGAACGGCGAGCGTTGACCCGTTCTCGCCCTGCGACTTCTAGTCTGTCACGACGTGACGATATCCTCTGACCCATCTCCTCTGGCATCACTCACACCAAATTGGCTGCTCATCAAACCGCAGCTACGCGAGCAGCTGGATAGCGCGTTCTGGGGGAGTTTCGATGTAGGTCGTAACGCGACCCTGATTTCACAAGGCCCATAAACGCTAATCAACCATATCTAATCCGCTCTTACCTCCAAGGGTGTTGGGATGAGATTCGGTTTCGATGAGGTTGGTTTCCCGTCGAACCACATATGGGTGAAGACACCCCTTCCTGAACCTCGTGAGCCAAGCGGTCGGCTAAAAGAGGTCGCCCCAGGTCTCTGACTTGTTTTGGTTTGATTTTCAGCTAAAGGACCTTATATCCCTCCTTTGTCGGTGCCCCAGCCGCCTGTATACACGGCAGACTGAAGCTTGACATGCTCTTCGCATTGCCCTGCGGCCGTCACCTTCAATGTTTGCACCTAGACTATCCCTTATCGCAGTTTGTACATTAGCAGCTCTTAGGGCCATCGTCACTTCATTAGTGTCACCATTGCACATTATTCCAATTTGTATTTCAACCCGAACTCCCTCGTGCTTCAGCCTATCGAGCCTTAGCCTTCCATGGAAATTTTCCTCGAGAATGCTTTCTGTTTTATATCGAATACCGCACAGCCTATATAACAGTCCATCCCGGTGCACCTTGATTGAACGTCGGTACCGGTTGGTTCAGTTCAGGTTCGCTTAGTTGGTCCTGACAATGGATGTAGATGGAAAACGGTTGTAACCTGCAGCCCGGCCAGGCGCCAGACCGTCGGACCTTCGGTAAGCCGCCCGACCCATATTCATTCAATGTCTCCTCTACCATGACAGCAGATTCAACCTTACGGAGCTCACGAAGCGCCACAATATTTCATACCGCGACCCTCCTTGATGGACCCTGGCCGTTATAATCAGCGCCTCGTCTTATTGTGCTCAGGTCGTGGTGACCACGGACATCCGAGCATGCAAAGCAATTCGCGTTCGAATAGGATTAGCCTCCTTCATCTTCCAGAGCCGCGTGACTACGTTACCGCAGTCGGGTGTGCCCGAGCATTAGGCCAAGACTCGGAATGCGCGGAGGTTATCATTACCAGCGGGACAAGGGGCCATCGATAGCCGCCCAAACCACAACACAAAGCCACTTCAGCCTGTCGAGGGGTTTCTTGTATTTCTCGGGTCCGGTTCCGTATAAAAGGATCTGAACCGAGCACCACTGTACCATATCTACCCTGCATTCCTAACGTCACCCGGGATCCTTATCATTCAGAAAGTGATTACCACATGGATACCTACGATATACGCGAGATCCAAAAACGAGTCGAGGAAGCCCCCAATGAAGACCCCTTTCCTGGCAAAATTGCTCCGGTAAGCGCGAGCGGTCGTCGTGCATTCTTGGTAACGGAAACTATTCGCTCATATATACTCGCTCGCCTAGCTTGCAGTATTCGGATCCCTATCTCCGTATCGAGTCGATCCAAGCGATATCAAGTCGACGAGCGTCGACAAAGTCTCTAAGAAAGGTGGTAACGCGGATGTCGAACTTGCGACATTTTGCCCATCGCCCGAGTCCGAGGATCCTCAACACATTGCGGTGAGAAAGGTGAGGTTCGGAGACAAAGCAGATGACCGGCGAGTTCTTGGAGTAAGTTCTTGACTCATAAATACTTTAGCTCCTCCTTAGACTAACATCCTAATTAGTCTTTTGCGTACGAGCTCGGCATTTTGGTCAAGCTCTCCCATAAGAACGTCGTCAAATTGATCGGATTCGTCCATAATATGGAAGAACGAATAGCATGGATGGTCTTTCGCTGGGAAGCCAATGGCAATTTGCGGGAATTTATTCATTCGGCCAATTGGGAAATACCAGAACGTATCTCGCTAGTGAGTGTTCCGTTCTCGGTTCCTCGGCTTTTTACATTGGCTCAGATGGGCGGGATTTAGATAGATGATGTTGCATCTGGGCTCGAATACCTTCACTCCAGCAATCCTCCCATATGTCATGGTGACCTCAAATCGGTAAACCGACAAACCATCTTATCCCCCAAGAGGGTCACTGACAAAATCTACTACACAGCTTAACGTGCTCGTTAACTCTGAGAATCGAGCGATCATTACCGACTTTGGATCAGCCCGGATTCTGCAAGCCTCCGATGGGACCTCCGAAAGGACCCACGCGAATTTAGTGAACGAAAAGCCACACAACCCTCCAGAGAGCAAAGAATCGAGCAACTTTCGGGCTGAGGTTGATGAATCTGGCGCGTTCATAACCATAAGCGGCCCCGATTGGAGTCTTCGATGGGCAGCCCCAGAGCTCCTCGCTGAAGCTCTTCCCAGCCTGGCAAGTGATATCTGGGCTTTTGGCTGGGTTTGTTGGGAGGTAAATTTAAACATCTTTGATGCGGTCTGCAATCACATGACCACTTACTAAGTGGGTTGTGCACAGGTCATGACCGGTACTTTCCCCTTTGAGGAAGTGAGCCTCGGATCGGCCGTTATAGTGCGCGTAATTCAAGGAAGACTTCCCTCAATTGATACTCACGTTTACATGGCTCAAGTCCGAGCTCTGTGCACGCTTATGACGGAGTGTTGGAGTGCCTCTCCCTCGAGTCGCCCCGCAGCGGAGCGTTGTCGGACGGACCTCAGGTGGATGGTACGAACTCGACGAAGCTTAATGTATGACTCTCCTGATGCATTATTCCAGACTTCTGTCGTGCCATCGCTTGGTGGGAGGGGCGATAACGCTCAAGCTTACTCCGTAGAGCTTCTCCAGGCTACCGGCAGGATGCATTTCAGCCACGGAAGATCGAGCGAGGCAAAACACGACTTCAACAAGTCACTTAAAATATCTAGCCGTACAAAGAACGACCTGGGAATTGCAAACGCAGTCTTTGGGCTAGCAGAGATCGCCGGCGTGGAGAGCAATTTCTCCCAGGCTGAACCGCTTTACACAAACGCTCACGCCATTTACACCCGAATTGGTAACCAATTTGGAGTTGCAAAAACAGCTGCGCAGCTCGGAGCGATACTCAGGACTCAGGGACACTATCCTCGAGGAGAGTCACTGCTCCAAGAGGCCCGAGACCTGTACTACCAACTTGAAAACCTACCAGGACTTGGGAACGCCTGCCTTGAGCTTGGTCACTTTTATCGCCTCCAAGGAAAGTATTCCAATGCCGAGTCATGTTTGAGGGAGGCGCACGGTATCTTCTCTGTAGTCGGTCAAATGCGCGGCGTCGCGAACACAAATACCGAATTAGGCAACGTGTATGGTCTCCAGGGGGACCACTCCAGAGCTGAGGCTCTGTTCAAGGAGGCACGAAAGATTTATGATCAGATTGGAGACCAATTAGGCATAGCAAATGCGATGCGCGGCCTGGGCGACGTGTTTTGCGCGCAAAACAAGTACGAGGAATCGGAGGAGTTCTTCACTCGAGCGAGAGAGATATTTAGTCTCGTCGGGAACCAGCTTGGTGTTGCACATTCGGTTCTTGGATTGGGAAAAGTATACCTAAACCAGGAAAGGTTTACAGACGCCGAATCGTGCTACACCGAGGCTCGAGTTATGTACAGTCGAACTGGGAGCCAGCTTGGCATAGCAGAGTCAAGTGACGGACTCGGCACAATATATTATAAGGAGGGCCTCTGTCACAAGGCGGAGTTCTTGCTCGTCGAGTCAAGAGATGCCTACGCTCGATTAGGGAATCGCAGTGGTTTGGCGAGCAGTATCTGTGGGCTGGGTTACACCTACCGACGGCAGGATGATTACGCCAAGGCTCACGCATCTTTTGTCGAGGCCCGGGAGCTTTTTGCCGAAGAGGAAGACGGGCAGGGCGTCGCGCACTGTGTTTATGGGTTAGGAGATATCTATCGTCAGTTGGGCAGATATTCTGAAGCTGTCGACCTGCTGTCGGAGGCCCGAGATCTCTATGTCCAAACTGGGAACCAATCTGCCGTAGCAAGGACCGTTGGGGCGCTGGGGAACGTTTATAGGGGTCAAGGGGACTACGACAAAGCGGAGTTGTCTTATATAGAGGCCATGGAGATCTGCTCAAGTCTAGGGCGGAGGCACGTGAAGGCGGACGTCTTGTGGGACCTGGGATTGCTACGAGGTCGGCAGATACGATTGCTCGAAGCAGAGCAATTCATCAAAGAAGCGTGTACTATCTACCGTGAACTCGGTCTAGACTACGACCTTTCCCAATGTGTTTGGCTTCTTGAAGAAATCCGGAAAATGATTAGGATTGTTAGACGGAAGGATACCTTACTAGGTTGGCTGCCCCGCTTTGCTCGTCGCGTACGTTCGCTTGTCTCCAGCCATTCTTCTTAACCCCATTGCTGTTCACAACTTTCCGAATGTACTGCATAGCCGAATGACGGGTTGCATATGAATCATAGTAGCAACGTATCTCCATGTGCTGATTTACCTGCAGCTGGAATGAATATTAAGTACTTGTGTGATGAATCATGACGGGCGAAGCTTTCAGCTGGAAATTCACCTGTATACTATGTAGTCATTCAGAGTCACTTCATCGAGGCGCTGTATTGCGAGGATGGTGGCTAAAAATAATTTTGGATTGGGGGAAAGATCACAGGCAAGTGGAGTGCACTTCTAGCACGATACGATATTGGCCGGTGCGATGGTTTTAACGGGCTTTGTCCATTCTTGCCCAAGATTCACCCTTCGTTTGATGTTCCACCAAAGGCTCCTTTCTTGCTCTGCCACTCAAGCATTCGTTCGTAGCTTCAAACCCGAGACGGGAGCCAAATGTGAGACTTGGCAAGGAAATGTAAAGTGATAAACCTTCCGAACGCAAAGAGCGAACTCCGCTGTAGTAGATAGATTAAACCATCTCCTCTTGTTAAATCGTTTGCCTGCTTCTCGAGCGTCCGCAAGTGAGGATTTTCCATAGGGGGTAAATGAGTTGTTGTGGGAGCCTCAAGGAAAACGTGCGGTGGAGGTGCGAAATTCCAACCTAAACTGCTCTCACTTCTTCCACCCTACTCCTCTCTCACCGACTAACTGCAGAAACTTCGCTTCAACATCTCAGCGCCGCAACCATGGCTGCTGACAACATACCAGACCCTGAAAAGGTTCAGGCCAACAACATTGCAAAGCTAGGAGAGTACAAACTCGTTAGGACCGTTGGTGAAGGGACGTTCGGCAAGGTCAAGCGTGAGTCTCCGTCCTTCCCAGCCGATCGATCGTCCCGAAAACGCTGACAGAGCCATGGTTTAGTGGCGATTCATAGTCTGACAGGACACAAAGTTGCAATGAAGTTCATCAGCAAGGCCAAGATCAACGCTATGAAGATGCGCACCAGAGTCTCGAGGGAGGTCGAGTACCTGAGGATGCTCCGCCACCCTCACATCATCAAGCTGTGAGCAGCTCCTGTCTTTCCGCTGAGTCCTCACCACTCACGACGCCGTTTAGTTACGAAGTTATCAGTACACCAACCGACATAATCATGGTCATCGAATACGCCGGTGGAGAACTCTTCAACTACATCGTCGAGCACGGCAAAATGTCCGAATCTCAAGCTCGTCGCTTTTTCCAACAAATCATGACAGCAATATCTTACTCCCACCAGCTTAAGATCGTCCATCGTGATCTAAAACCCGAGAACGTCTTACTCGACGAAAACCTGAACGTCAAAATTGTCGACTTCGGCTTGAGCAACATCATGACCGACGGTGACTTCCTGAAGACTTCGTGCGGTTCGCCAAACTACGCCGCTCCGGAAGTCATCTCAGGGAAACTTTACGCCGGACCCGAAATCGACGTGTGGAGTTGCGGTGTCATCCTCTATGTGATGCTGTGCGGGAGACTGCCGTTCGAAGATGAGAACGTACCACAACTGTTTCACAAAATCTCCAGCGGAATCTATCACCTACCCAGTTACCTCTCACCGGACGCCAAGTCGATCATCCAAGGCATGCTCGCAGTTGATCCCGTGAAGCGACTCACGGTCCCAGAGATCCTCGCATTGCCCTGGTTCAACGTCGATCTCCCGGCCTACCTTCGCCCTCAACCTCAACAACTTAACGGTCCTCTTCTCGGAACGTTGTCGTCTCTCCTCTCCCGCCAGCCACAAGTGGATAGAGAGGTCAAAGGCTTGGGTAAGGTTAATCAACTTGTCGTGGACGAATTGTCCGGGAGCCTTGGATTACCTAGAGAGGAGATCGAAGCTGCTATCATGAAGGATAATGATAATGCGGTCAAGATTGCATATATGCTGTGCAATGATCGTAGAAGGACAGTTAGAGAATGTACGTTATCCCTACTTCGCTTACCATCATCCATCTGAGTGGGCGCTGACCTTTTCCGCAGTAACGGATCTCAAAGAAGAGGATGAAGAAAAAGAGGAGACCATGGTCAAGCCGTACTGGTCTCCAGGCTACTCCGAGGCACTAAACGGAGCCTCTGCAGCACTCCCGACAGCTATCCCAGCCCGTCAACCTGGTCGACAACGCTATGACCAAACCGCATTTTCCGATGACGACGAAGAGGATTATGACGATGATGACGATGACGACGACGAATACGACGCCATCGACTGGACAGAGGAAAACACTTTTGCTGTTCTCGACACTAGCCTTGTTGGTCGGTCAAATGATTCAAGTGGACATCATCTCACAGATTACGCCTCAGCTCGGTCACCTTCCTCTCACAACCACCATCGCTCTTCCACTCACGGTGCTACTGCGGGTCGTTCCTCCAAATCTCACGCATCCTCCTCTGCGGCCGCGAAACAGCCACGCTGGCATTTCGGAATTCGCTCGAGGAGTCCACCCATGGAAGTTATGTTGGAAATCTACCAAACCCTTAAGGCATTAGGCATGGAGTGGAAGCAGAAGGGGGGCCAGTGGGGTTTGGACAATGATGATCCCGAGAGGGGTGAGGAGGAAGAAGATGAACATAATTGGCCGAAGGAAAGCTTGGATATTTATTTCGTGGAGACGAGGTGCAGGATTAGAGAGGTCGTGGTGAGTGTCGGTTCTTCCGTTCCCCTCCCCCTTTCGTGGCTATCTTCACGAAGAGATTGCTAAGGTTCCCGCGTTGCACAGGTTCGAATGGACCTTCAACTCTACCAAGTCGATGCCGCCAACTACTTGGTTGACTTCCGGAACAAAGGGTATTACAAAGCGGACTTGAATACGGATAAGCAATTCAATCGGATCGTTCGGCCCAAGAGATCTCGTGCCAATTCCACCTCTGATACGAATGGCATTGGGGAACATTCCTTAAATGGAGATGGGGAAGAGGCCACAGCTGAAGATGAAGATGACGATGCTGCGAGTGAGAAGAGCAAGGATCTGGATAAAGGAATCGTGGATGTTTCGAGTCCATTCTTGTTCCTTGAATGTGCGTGTAGGTTGATTGTGGAGCTTGCCGGTGGTTAGCTGGAGTCGTGCTTGGTTTCCATCGTGCCCGGCTCAGTCTGCTCAGTGCCTTCCGCTCTTCCAGCTTGGCTCTGTCTGCTCGCGATTGCGTTTGTTATATAGATGTCGTCTTTGTATTCCTCCCCTCATCTTCGTTGTAAAACAGCTTTTCACTGTTGTCTACATGCAATTCAGTCATTGGTTACATAACTAAATCTTGCCTTGTGTTCACAAGATTAATTTATGTAAATCCGGAAGGCCTTGGTGCCGACTGAGGTCGAAATATTATTTTAGAGTTAGGTTTTTCAAACTCAGCCAGGTCCCGGGATCCCTCCGCGCGAGGCGAGCCCTCCCCCCTCCGACCTTCACTCTCTCCTTCGCCGTCCGAACGCCAGGGCCCCTGAAAGCCCTCGTAGAGGTTGGATCCTAAAACCCACCAAAACCACCACCTTCGTCCTACTTCTAGACCCTTAAATTACTCTATATGGTTAGTCAGACCCTTAAATTTCCTTATATGGTCCGGCCTACCCGGATCCAACCTCTGTCAGACCTTAGGGTCCTACGCCCCCCCCCAACTGCGTCGAAGACCTACTAATCAGTGTGGCTCTTCACCCACGGTGATATCATCCTCTTCACGACTAACCAACTCTCCTATCGACTTCGTCACCTTAATACCTCAATCGCCTCTCTCCAGTTCAAAATGCAACGCATTGTCAACAGATGGAAGCGACTTCTAATCGACAGCCGGCCGACGACTCCGGACATAACGCCTGGCGGTAACACAACCAGCTCCTACAAAGGGGATAATAAACCCGTCGAGGTGGCGGAGGTCCGGATCACCCTTGATCCTAACCTCTTGTCCCCCTTGGTCGGCGACCTCGATACCTATGTCGAGGCCCACCCGCACAGGATTGACGCAGCTTTGTTGAAACGGGCGAAATCTTATATAGAAAACATGGACCCACCTGCAGCCGTTGGGTCTAAAGGTGACGCTTCCGATCGGTTTCTTGAGCATGTCGCCCGGCCGGTGATCAAATTGGCCCAAGCCCTCGGAATCGGGAATCCCACAATTAATACCCTCGAGCTCTTCAATGGAGTGAAACCCGATCGTGTTTTCAAGGTCGACGGCCAGTGCGCTCTAATCGTTGAGTACAAGAATCCCACCAGCGGAAGCAAGCACTTTCCGCAGCTTTACGAAGAAGCCGACGATCCTGAAGGAATTAACCTGGACCTCCGTGAAAACAACACCGAGTCAACTAGCATACTAAGCAAGGTGAGGCGGTCCGGTCTCTAGTGTTGCTGATACTAACATATCTACTGTAGCTTTCAGCTTACTGTGGATGGACAGAGGTCATATATGGGATGGTCGTCGATATGCAGAATTTCTTTATTATCCGGCTCGATAGCGTGGAGGGCGACATCTACCACTTTCGAATGTCGGACCTCGTGTCGATTAGCTCCTCGGAAACCCCAATCATCCCTATAATCCTCCGGATCATGCTACTCGTCTGGAACAATGGTGTCAAACCGGAGGTCCAGGGGCCGGAGAGTGCTACTCTCGAAGTCGACGAGTCTGAGGAGGACGGCGAGCCTGAGGAGGCCGACCCTGACGAGGACGACGAGTTGGAAGAGAAATCAGATCATGAAGCTACACCGACTCGCAGTGGACGAGCTCCACCAGTGCCAACAATGTACTGGGCGCCCAGCAGTGTGAATCAAACTGCGCTGGCTGCGGTACTCGATGAGGTCGGTAAACATTGTCCTTACAATGAATGAAAGGCTAAACGATTGTGTTCTGCATAGCGGGAAAGCGTGCCGGTTCGTTGGCGTGTACCCCGATACAGGGAGGTCATATGGTTCACTGCTCGATGGCCACAGGCGACAGTGTGGGGCACGACTCTGCCATCAACCAACCTTTCCTCTTCAATCTGTCAGACAGATATATTTACTCCGCCACCCTCGCTACCGTCGGTTCCTTTCGAAATCCATCTCGACCGTGAAATCGTAAACAACGTATTCGATGCACATATGCCTGGCGTTCCCATTCCCCTCATTGTCAAGTATGTGCCCGAAGACCAAGCCAAACGGGAGTTGGCTGCATGGAGAAAGCTCCGACACATGGCTGGAACCAGGATTCCTGGCCTTTTCGGAGTCTATTCAATCGCCGGCTGCACAACCCGTCCACATGCGTTTATCATCCAACAATATGGCGGGACGAGTCCGAAATCATATGTCATATTAAACATGAACCAAAGGTGAGTCTAGGTCCAAGATTCTCAAGCAGACACAAATCATTGATGCAACCTGGACACGAGTCAGGAAGGAGCTGTACGATACCGTTTGTCAGATGCACTGTTCCGGCATCTATCATGGAGACCTTGCACCTCGCAATATCGCCGTGAACGATAAGGGTCATCTAATGGTGCTCGACTTTGGGCTTTCGAACTCCCACAAATGTCTTGGAGAATCCCGGTGCGGGGAACTGATAGAACTGAAGTTTGCGCTGGGCCTCGACAGAATGACTCCCTAAAATCATTGCCAGCGAGAACCACCGTGAACCAAGCCAATCAGAGGTGAATCTTTAATCATAAAAGGGCATACGAAACCCGAGGGTTATACCTACTACACTGACCTAATCTTGCTTATTGGGGTTTTAGTATCAGCGATGTGTATAGCGACTGTATATCGTCCCCCTCCCCCGGTTGTCAAAATTTCGATGTTTCCCTTGTAGTGTCCGTCAGATAACGTCGGAGCTTTTATAGAGCTCTGCAATAACCTCTCCTAATGAGACCTATTTGGTTTTTTTGGGTACTGGAGGAGGGAGTAAGAAATACCGGACGGCAGGGGTGGTGAGAGGTGTCCGGCAGGTCTTAGACCGGTACATGACAGCATCACCTGGGCGGTTCGGTAAAAGACAATGACCAGTAAAAGACAGGGGTGTGTGGGTTTTATTAATTAGGTTAGAGACACGTTATATAAACCATTTTAAGACCGGAAGGAAAGCAAAGGGATCCTTCGAGCGTGCTTGGAGACGAGGTGCAGGATTAGAGAGGTCGTGGTGCGTCTCGGTTCTTCCGTTCCCGTTCCCCTTTCGTGGCTATCTTCACGATGAGATTGCTAAGGTCCCCGCGTTGCGCAGGTTCGAATGGACCTTCAACTCTACCAAGTCGACGCCGCCAACTACTTGGTTGACTTCCGGAACAAAGGATATTATAAAGCGGACTTGAATACGGATAAGCAATTCAATCGGATCGTTCGACCCAAGAGATCTCGTGCTAATTCCACCTCCGATACGAATGGCACTGGAGAACATTCCTTAAACGGAGACGGAAGAGGCCACAGCTGAAGATGAAGATGACGATGCTGCGAGGGAGAAAAGCAAGGATCTGGATAAAGGAATCGTGGATATTTCGAGTCCATTCTTGTTCCTGGAGTGTGCGTGTAGGTTGATCGTGGAGCTTGCCGGTGGTTAGCTGGAGTCCTTCTTGGTTCCCATCGTGCCCGGCTCAGTCTGCTCAGTGCCTTCCGCTCTCCCAGCCTGGCTCTGTCTGCTCGCGATTGCGTGTTATATAGATGTCGTCTTTGTATTCCTCCCCTCATCTTCATTGTAAGCAGCTTCTCACTGTTGTCTACATGCAATTCAGTCATTGGTTAATGGTGTTGGTGGATTAATTTATGTAAATTCGGAAGGCCGAAGTCGCCGCAGTTGGTGGTCTGGACTGGAACCACGACAGAGCGTTGCCGGTCCTCATAACTCCAAGAGGTGAGTGAACCCAAGCTTCAACTATAGGAGAACGCTAAAACTGACCGACCCTTGAAGGAAAGTGGGATGCCTGACTCTCCTGCTGGTTGCGACGCAGTGAAGCCCTCGCTCAGGGATACTTCCCCCATCCAGGAACTTCCCAACGAGCTCCTATCCGTCATCGTCTTTTACACTCTACCGGTACTAGAGAACCTCTACGCCAGCTTTCGATCTTTTCGGGAGTATATCAAGACGTTGTACCACCTTCGAGGTGTGTGCTGGATCTGGCAAGCCACCGTCGATGGATCCCCGAGCCTGTGGAACGTCATAACTTCGACAGTTCCTGATGAAGTCAACCTCAGAACGATTTCGCGCTCGGGATCATGTAGCTTGGTGCTCCATGCGAACTTCTTCAAACACCATCCTCACCGACCATACGCAGAGGGCACTACCCCAACCACATTCTACCAACTCGTCGCGCCGTATCTCCATCGCTGCATGTCCATCATGTGGCATGTACCAGCCGTCGATACCCTATCCTCGCTCGCTTCTCATCTACCCTCGGTATTAAACCAAATGAACATGGCGTTACCATGTGACACCTATTTCGAATCAAGTATTATGCAGTTAACAAGCCCAGTAACCGTGGACGGCGGAGTCAAACTCTTCAGGGTCAATTTACCATGGAACTCCGTGAAGTTCGAAGGATTACAATATCTCGTGCTGTGGGATTTAAGGGATAATGGCCTTACCGCCAGTCATCTGCTGGACTTCCTTCAGAATAGTCCTGGGTTGAAGACGCTCGATTTGAACTATGTTCATGTCCAGGCGGCGCCCACTGCTGCCCATTACCCTCTCGTTCACCTCCCACATCTGCACCTTATGCGTGTCCTACATCCGGTCGGATCAGGGACAGGGCCTGTGCTCTCTCGGCTCCAAGTCCCCAACTGTAGCAACTTTGAGGTCGACCTAACCGCAGACCCTGCAAACAACCAGGATCCGGACCTTCTCGATACTGTTACGTTCCTACTTCGTGACCTCATCAAACCCATTTCGGGAGAAATCGAGGAGTCGACAGCCTCTTTCGGCCCTGGAGAGCAAGTTTCATGGCGTTGCATTGGCGGGAGGTCGCAGTTAATTGGAAAACCAACT
This sequence comes from Tulasnella sp. 424, assembly GCA_019633425.1. Taxonomy (NCBI): domain Eukaryota; kingdom Fungi; phylum Basidiomycota; class Agaricomycetes; order Cantharellales; family Tulasnellaceae; genus Tulasnella; species Tulasnella sp. 424. The sequence continues at coordinate 92,933 of WSUB01000073.1, read as the reverse complement.
TCCAGGAAACGCCTGGACGTTCGGGTCGACGATATTCGCTTCGATCTCGCACTGGACTGGGCAAAGGAGTTGTCGCAAGCAGGGGCCGAACCGCCGAAGGGCATTAAAGTCACGATCATAGGGAGCAGATTCTTCTCCAACGCAGGCCGTAACGCATTCGGATCTTGGACATCCGTCTCACAGATTGAACTGGACTGTGGGCGGTTTCATACAGCGACTTCATTTCTTGTTTTCATCTTAGATCGCGAAAGCGGGACGATTCTCCCTGCCCTCCGCTCAGTCTGCATATCTGGTCGACAGTGGTCGGGGAAAGAAGTGGCAAAAATAGCTCTGGCTCGATCAAAAGTGCGCGGAGAGGGGTTGATGCGCGGCGGTTTGGAGATTTCGCTACCTCGTGATGCGGCCATTGAGGATGCTGAGAAACTAGTGGCTCTCCGGCATGGAATGAAGTCGGTGAAGGTTCGTTGGCACGATCTCCTTAACGTCCCCGACCTCGAGGAGCACCGAGCGGGGATGCTAGCTATTGTCTGGGAGGATGCGAGAGAGAGACTTGTGTTTGGATGAACAGTTATCAGGGACAGCGATGTAAGGGCTTCCGGCAGACAAATTGTTGATAAGTTTGTTTCCTTGTCACCTGTTGGAATCAGTATTCGCACGAATGGAAACATCCTGTCTTCTTGATTTGCGTTAGATTTCAGTCTGCTCCAACAACCGGCTCCTAATATAAATAATATAATCGATGTCTTGGTCAAGAGACCTGAAACTAATCAATTCGGATAACCAGGGGATTGCACAATATTGCCAGCACTTCTATCGCGTTTATGTAATTGGGCCTGAATTGTGAAACAAACTAAAGAGCTGCTGATCATCATTTCTGCCCAAAGGCAAATGTAACCCGGAAGCTCCTAATAGAATCATTACCCTCCCTGAAAAAGAGTGAGCGGCACGTACGCATTGCATGAAGCAGCAACTGTAATAGGGTTGGGCGACACATGTTATGCGTCCGAGCCCCGATTAGATATTAAGTCTGGTAACCGGAAATCGCTCCAAGGAACGTCCTTGGAAGACCGAAGTCGCCGCGACGTGTGGTCTAAACTGGAACCACGACAAGTAACCGCTCCTCATAATTCCAAGAGGCCAGTGAACACTAGCTCCAGCTATAGGGGATGCTGACGCCGGACCGTCTCTTTTATGAAGGCATGATGCCCGGCTATCCTGCTGGTTGCGACACAATGAAGCCTTCGCCCAGTGATACTTCCCTCATCCATGAACTTCCCAACGAGCTCCTATTCGCAATCGTCTTCTATGCTCTACCAGTACTACGGTACGACTACGCCAGTTTTGAATCTTTTCGGGAGTATATCAGGACATTGTACCGCCTTCGGGGTGTGTGCTGGATTTGGCGAGCCATCGTTGATGGAACCCCGAGCCTGTGGAACGTCCTAACTTCAACCGTTCCCGATGGGGTCAACCTCAGAACGGTTTCACGTTCTGGGTCATGCAGTTTGGTGGTACATGCGAGCTTTTTCAAACTCCATCCTCCCCGATCCTACGCAGAGGGCACTACTCCAATCACATTCTACCAACTCGTCGCGCCGTATCTCCATCGCTGCATGTCCATCATATGGCATGTACCAGCCGTCGATACCCTATCCTCGCTCGCTTCTCATCTACCTCCGGTATTAAACCAAATGAACATGGCGCTACCATGTGACATCTTTTTCCTTCCAAGGACCTTAGAGTTGACAAGCCCAGTAACCGTGGTCAGCGGCGTCAAGCTCTTCAGGGTCAATTTACCATGGAACTCCGTGCAGTTCGAAAGATTACAGTATCTCGTAATGTGGGATGTCGGGAAGAATGGCCTTACCGCCAGCCATCTTCTGGACTTCCTTCAGAGCAGTCCCGGGTTGAAGACGCTCGATTTGAACTATGTTCATGTCCAAGCGGCGCCCACTGCTGCTCATTACCCTCTCGTCCACCTCCCACACCTACACCTCATGCGAATCTTACATCCGGGCGGATCAGGGACAGCGTCTGTGCTCTCTCGGCTCCAAGTCCCCAACTGTTGCAATTTCGAGATCGACTTGACCTCGGACCTTGCAAACAGCCAGGTCCCGGACCTTCTCGATACCATTACGGTCCTACTTTGTGACCTCATCAAACCCATTTTGGAAGAAATCGAGGAGTCGAGGGTCTCTTTCGGGCCTGGAGAGCAGTTTTCATGGCGTTGCATTGGCGGGAACCCACAGTTGATCGGAACACCAACTTCCAGGAAACGCCTGGACGTTCGGGTCGACGATATTCGCTTCGATCTTGCACTAGGCTGGGTAAAGAAGTTGCTACAAGCAGGGGCCGAATCGCCGAAGGGCATCCAGGTCCGGATCGAAGGACGCAGATTTTTCTCCAACGCCGAATGCGTTAAAGCGTTTAAATCTTGGTCGTCCGTCACGAACATTGAACTAGACTGCATGGCGTCTCGTACATCAAACCCATTTTCTGTTCTCCTCTCAGATCGCCAAAGCGGGGCAATTCTTCCTAACCTCCGCTCGATCAGCATATCTGGTAGCTGGTGGTACGGGGAGGACGTGGTAGAAATGGTTCAGGCCCGATTTCGTGGACTCAGAGGAGAGCTGATGCCCGGGGGCTTGGAGATTTCACTGCCCCGTGATGCGGCCATCCTGGATGCTGAGAAACTGGCCGCAGTCCACCATGGACTCAAGTGGGCGAGGGTTCGTTGGCATCCCTTCCGCATCCCCGACCCCGAGGAAAACCGAGTGGGGATGTTAGCCATCGTCTGGGATGATTCAAAAAAGAGACTTGTTTTTGGATGAAGTTATCGGGGAAAGTGATGCCAGCATCTAGGGCTTCGAGACGATCAACTTGTCGATGAGTTTGTTTCCTTGTCACATCTTTCGACCAGCATTTGCACGAATGAAATCATCCATAAACTCGCAAGCAAAGTCCCATTGAGGTAGTGTACATTGAACGGCTAGCTCCGAATGTATATCATGCTGTCTTGATTTGTGCTAGACTGCTAGACCGCATCTATAATAACAGGCAGAGTGAATCGCAGTATGGTTGACCAGGGTGCCTTGGCCAAGAGACACAGGACCACTAATGCAGATAGACAGGGGACTGCCCATAGCGAATTCCTTCTGTCGGATTTAGTGGGACTTGGTTGTGGAACAATGGTTTTCTGACATTCATGAACTCTGCAAAAATCTTCCTGCGTGGGCGCGTCGGGTAACGAAACCCGTAATCTCTGCAAACTGCTGATCATACGAAATGGTAAGGGTGGTCACTCAATCATGGTCTGTAATCGTATAGCATCGCTTGGAGCATTACCGCCGCCAGTGACCGACTGCGGCGATTTGGTGCCTCTGCCGAGCCTGCATCTAACTTTTCTGGACAAAGGTCTCGTTCTGGTTTCAGCTTAGTCGACAGCATTGCTTTCACTTGCAGAGGATCTAGACGGCCAAGACGTCGGGTATGCTCGGAGACCGTGATTTGGGCGCAATAATTGTGCATCGCAAATCAGGATACTCCCCGTAAACCGAGCATTGTCAGAGAAATCTACAAATTAAAAAAAGTAAAGAAAGCTGCCAGGCTAGTTGGTGCATATAAGTGGCTATAAGCCTCTCCCAGAGTCCTTAAACTTCTCTCTCTCGTTTCGCCACGGCTCCCAGTCGTCTCCGTACTTGGCCAGTAAGCGCTTGAGTTCTTCCTTCTGTTCGATCTGCATTGGGGGGACGCATTCAATCACCGATGGTTAGGATGTAGCTGTCTCCGCGTAGCGAATAATGTAGCTACGGGTACTTACCAAGTTCCACGGCAGTTTGTCATAAACGTCGTTGAAGAGGTTGTCCAGCGGGGGCTTCTTCAGCTTCTCGGCTTTCTGGAACGCTGCAAAGACTGCCTTCTTCTGCTGTGCCCTGACTGCGTCTTCATCCTCTGCTGTCCACCAGCCCTTTGACTCGAGGAACTTCCGGAGTCGATGGTGTGGGTTGTCTTGCAAAGCCAATGAGCCCCGAATCGCAACAGATGACGTTCCCAGTCGAATGCTTACCAATCTTCTTCCAGTCCTCCACTTCTTGCTTCGCACGATAGGCGAAACTATCGTCAGAGGTCGAGTGGTGACCAACGCTGAGGAGGGTCGTCTTTCAGCCAAACATTTTGACCCTGGGTGCGGTCTTCAAGGCCTACCGATATGACATGGCTTCAACCAAGACTGCCTTGTTACCTTCAATTGCCCTTCGCCTCGCTTCCTTGACGGCGGCGTATACCGCCAAAGCGTCGTTTCCGTCGACTCGGATGGTGTCCATTCCGTAACCTGGTCCGCGAGCCGCAATACCGTCACCGGCGTATTGTTCGGCAGAAGGAGTCGAGATGGCAAACCCATTGTTTCGACAGAAGAATATCATCGCTGTTAATTTGGAAAAGGTATGAACACACGGGTGATATTGTTGAGGAAAGCAGAGCACGTACGTCCACCCAACACGCTGGCCATTCCTAGTCCGGCGTGGAAATCGCCTTCTGAGGCTGCTCCTTCACCAAAGTAACATATGGCACAGTTTTTCCCTCGGCGGTTTGGATCGCGCTTGATGGCATAGGCTACTCCGGCGGCTTGGGGAATCTGTGTCGCGAGAGGCGACGATATAGCTAAAGGTCGAATGCAATTAGCACAGAAAACATGATAAAGATGGCAAGAATGCACGAAGATTCATTCATGGCCAGGGTACTTACTATGGAAGTGCAACTCTGTGGAGCCAAAATGAACGGGCATCTGACGACCCTTCGTCGCGGTATCCAATTCGTTGCCGAAACACTGTGCCATCAAGTTATCGAGCCCGAAGCCACGCCATACGAGGACTCCCATTTCTCTATACTGTCCCAAGACTCTGTTGACGAAGAAAATCCGGTCAGCTTCCCGTGGCTATAGTTAGAAGGGATATACGTACTCGTCTTCGGGTTCAAGGGCAGCTGCGCTTCCTACAACGCTAGCTTCTTCGCCGTACTATGTCCACAAAAGTGTTAGAAGTCATTGCAGTTGGAAAATGAGTGCTGTCGTACCGATGTCATCTGAATAGGGCACACGTGAGCATGGGGGCCTTTCATAAGGCGAGCAGAACTGAGATCTTACATAAAAGCTAATCTTGCCCTGCCGTTGAGAGTTGTACAAGACATTATCCAGAGAAGGAAGCATGAGCATGGTCTCATATCTACAGGGAAACTCCGCGTTAGTTGGACTCTCTGAAAGTTCGCCGTGACGTACATTCTTCGAGTGAAGTCGCGGTCCAACTTGAAGATGAGTCCCAAAGGTTACCGGATCTTAGCCACTGATTTGCACGGATCCTAGCGGTGCGTACCTCAGGGACTTGGGCTCCTTCAATGACCTTTCCTCCGCTATCCAACACGCGGAAAGTTGGGATGCGCGTTTCTTCCAGCACCGAGTTGAAGAAATGGAGCTTCGTTGTTATGGGAGACTGAGACGAGCCGGGCAGGTTTCCATGCCTTGACTGAGTGAGATTCTGGGGGGCTGACGTCTGGTACGATGCCTGTCAAAATACGAGTGGGAGTGTGAGCCACCTTTGGAAGGTTCGAACAAATGCATAACGAAGTTGAACCCACTCGCAATGACTTTGAAGCGTTCCTCGCTACTCTGAGAGTGGTTCGTCGCATGGTCGCAGGTCAACGGAAGGGGAGTTGAGAGTTGAAGGAAGAAAGAAGAGAGATTGAGCTCCGGAGCAAGGGGCGGGTCATGAGAGGTCACGCGCTGACATAAGCACCCGCAAACATTGTTCGACGTCTCACGCCCTCGCCCTGGTTTCTTCCAATTCTGCCCGACAATCCCCAGCCATGGTAATACCTCAAGCAGTTCGACCTCTTCGCCCAAAGCTGGCAAGAGGCCTGGCTCAACAACTTACAGTACCCCCGCGAAGCAAGCCCGTTATCTCTTATGGACCGGCAGGAAGGAGTTCAGTTTCTGGACATGTCGCCACGGTGTTCGGTTGCACGGGTTTCCTTGGAAGATACCTTGTATCAAAACTAGGTAGGTCCACAGTCCTGCATCACATTTTACCTTGTACTAATATTCCCCTTTAGCTAAGGCCGGCACACAGGTCATCGTTCCTTTCCGTGACGAAGATGAGAAGAGGCATTTGAAGGTCATGGGAGATTTGGGCCAGGTCGTTCCTCTTGTAAGTGTTGGATGTTTATACTAACCAATAGTGTCGCTGATATTATTCATGACCACCGTTTAGATGTGGGACATCCGAGACCCTGACACCATTGCGGAATGCGTCCGTCATTCCGACGTCGTCTACAATCTTGTCGGCAGGGAATACGAGACCAAGTGAGAAGCATATTGCTGAGCTAGTTGTCGCGCGCCACTCACCTTCGCATGTCATCCTAGAAACTTCACTTTCGAAGACGTCAATATTACTGGAGCCCAACTCATTGCCGAAGTCTCCAGGGCCAGCTCGGTGTCAAACTTCATCCACCTCTCCCACCTCAACGCGAACGCGAACTCGACCTCAAAGTTCTATGCCACCAAAGCTGCCGGGGAAGAAGCTGTCAAGGCTGCCTTCCCTAATGCAGTGATTGTTCGACCTGGCCCTTATTATGGCCACGAGGACAAGCTGTTGAACAGCATGGCCTGTGAGTGAAGTCCACTGACACGGGTTTTACTTACACTTATATGCTATCTCCCTAGTCTATCCCATCTTGTGGACGTTGAACGACGCTCAGACGAAGCTTCGTCCCGTCCATGTGCTTGATGTTGCACAGGCCCTTTCGAACCTCGTCGGAGCCAAAGGCGCATCTGAATCCGTCACCTTTAACCTTCCTGGCCCAACTGTTCACTCATATGCTTCGCTTCTCAACCTCATCCAATCCGTGACATACAACAGCATTGGTTTCGCACCGACCATCCCCAAATCGGTTATGTTGACAGCGTCCAAGGTCGCACAAGCTGCATGGTGGCCATTGCTGAGTCCTGATGAAGTCGAAAGGCGCTATATCGACGACGTCGGCACGGATGCAAAAGGAGAGCATTGGCAGGGTGACTGGGACAAATTTGGCATCACGCCTGAGGAAGTTGAAAACCTGGCCATTACCTATTTGAGGAGATACAGGACCGCGTACGTTTTATGGAAATTCCCCATTTGCAAATTAATTTTGACACCCGTTGGGACTTGCAGAGTGAACTTCTCAAGGCCCGTCGTCCTTCCCTCCACCCGTGGAACTCCGGCTGTGAGTATTCGATCTTCCGTCGCTCTGTCAAAAAAAGTGGCTTCTAACGGGAAAATCACGCAGTACCACGAGCTAGACTAATTATATCTGCTGTGACATATTCCTTGAGCATAATCGGACCAGAGTCTTTCCTGGCAAAATTGCGAATCCCGAGCGCAACCCTCTGCGTCATCTTCCAACCGCATTCCCCGCGCGCCTTTCTCTAAGACAAACATTAATAGATCTTCGTAGCGTCCGAAATGGGAGAAACCCCGGAGACCCCAGTCACGTGCAACATCCTTCCCTACTCTCCGACTCGCTGTTGTGTCTCGAAGGCGACAGAAGGCCTCACTTCTGAAGCTGTCATCGGCGTTATTTGAGCCATTCGTCGGTGATTCGCCCTGGCTTATTCTCGCCATGAGCCAAAATGTCGGCACTGGGGTCTCAGATATAAAGGTTGGCGTGATCTTGGTAGTCTTGGAAAGTGAATTCAGTATCCCTCTTGTCAGTACTAAGAAAAGAATGCCGCGCCTTTCCTTCTCTCTAGCTGCTGTTGCTGCCGCTGCTGCCTTTTTCGGAAATGTTGCCGCTCAGAGCCAACCTTGGGCCCAGGTGTGTCCCTCCTTTGGACTTCCTCAGTGTCTTTAATTCGTAGCTGACCAGGTTCGCGATACCAGTGCGGCGGACAGGTGAATATTCAAAGTGACACGCTAACTCCTTTGACCGCGCTTTAACGACCCTATTTTGCTACGTAGAGCTGGACAGGCCCAACAACTTGTGTTAATGGCTGGACCTGCGTGTACTCCAGTATGCCTATCTCATTTCCTACAATCTAGACGTCTTTGCTCATCCTTACTCTTCCTGCACTTTCCTAGACCCGTATTACAGGTATGAGACGTTCCTCCAGGTTCACTGGTTCCTTAGCCAACTCAACGTCTCGAACACAGTCAATGCCTTCAAGGGACTTCAACCACCGGCGCTACCACTTCTACTACTACCACAACGAAAACTTCGACGACCACTTCGTCGTCAAAGACTAGCTCCACGTCGGGCACGACCAAAACCTCGTCGACGACTACGACTGCGACTACCACAGGCACAGGTCAGCGGTGCTACTCGGACATAGTAACCATTACGGTGTATTAACTCTGGTTTATAGCCGTTACTCCCATTACGACATTGGTCTCTGGCTGGCTCTGGATCCGTGCAGTAGTAAGTACCCTACCGAGAACCCAATTTCCGCATCATGCTGACCATTACGTTTTAGGAAGCTCCAAACTTCCACAAGTATCTCCAGTCTTACAACAGCTACGCCCCCGGTGACGCCATTCTTGGCGACTATACTACTGCGGCTCAGTTCAATATCATCAACGGACAGCTGGAGCACTATCTTCCCAACGGAAGTACGTGGCTATTGCCTCATCGATGTGTGTTTAGGACTAACCTTGAGAGCATGATTCCTTTTTTAGGCGTCCTTTACCTGCAGGTTGAACAGCCCGCTGACAGCACGGTCGTTAAGCTGAAGACCAGCTTTGCCACCACACCCAACACGTTCGGCACCTTTGTTTTCTCTGGAGACGCAGTTACCTGGAGCGTTTCGACCATCACCCGCCCCAACAACGCTGCTTGGCTGGCGTGCACTGATGCTGTTGAGGGAGCCCTTCTCTACATCAACCTTGGTAAGTCTGAAGGCAGTTTTCAGAAGAGTCCATGAAACTGAAGGACATCGTCTTTTCAGGTCCTTATGCCTACAACACCCCAGCTGGATGCGCAGATGAGACTATTCATTAGTAAGCTACTTCTTTTGCTTGCTAGACTCTAACTTTGTTTTCTGATCGCCCTGCCTCCACTTCCAGCTACAACGACAGCCATGCCGTCCCAAGGCACTAAGAATGGGACATTTCCCTTCCCTGACTACCTGTGTTAGAATACCGGGATGAGACTATGTGATACACTTGATTTACTTAATTTAGAGGCTGTGGTTCCTGCGTGCCGCGAGTTCGACCCCAAGATTTTGTTCCGAATACCAAGTGGAATCGTGGCAACATTGACTATAGTCAGACGTTGAAGTAGCTCCGAGTATCTCATCATATTCGTCATCACCTCGATCGAGACTCCCAAGGTGGGTTAGTGGAGATTTATCTGCCCCTTGAGACCCAGCACCAAGAGGCTGTCACGAACCCGACGCACTAGACCCTTCTCAGTATTGAGTTCCATACTCTACCTCCTTTTGCCCTACCAAAAGACGAGCGCTGGACCACTTCTAGCAACGACGCTGATCCTTTCCACGGGTCCTTGCAGAAGCCTGTGTTAGTTTTTGGAAGCTCTTGACACGTCGCGGCGTGATCATCCCGTCCGACGCTACCGTATTGGTCTCCATCTCCCCCACTCCGAAAAACAAAAGAAGCGACTCCGTAGCAATTGGCCCTTCAAAAGTTTATTTCGATCGAAGAATTATCTTTTGGTTCGCACCGCCCAGTGACCCACAGAGAAGAACTCCAGAAGAGGGAGGACTTGGGAGCTGAGGTGGAGGCACCTCCCACACGCTTTGCCCCAAATATACCCCTTACATTCTCTGTTCGACAAGCTTCGGATATGAAAATGGTCATCCACAGTACTGCGTCTTATGGAAAATGTGTTCCAAGCCGTCACGTCTTGGTTTTACATGTCACCTGCCACGACCGAATTTACGGTTGAGCTGGGGAACGTGTCCTCGTGCGCCTAACAAGCTTCTACGGCGGCAACAACCTTCCAAGCCAATGGTGCAGCCTGATTCAATTTATTTCTACTGGATTACTCAGGTGCTAGCGCTTTCTGCCGGATGGATTTGACGCATGTCCCAGGGTGAACCCCCCCTCTGCCAAGTTCCTAGGACAACCTCGGTTCGGGCCGCAGCTACTGCGAACCCTCTCAGGTCCCCTTACCTCACATGGTGATACACTTCCCATTTAAACCCTATGTCTCGCCGTAGCAATCGTTCCAGCATGTCAAGCGGAGGGGTGTGCGAAGAGAAGGGGACGGCGTCTTGCTACTATTTCTGGCCGGGGCTTCTTAGAAGCTTCGGTCTTCTTCTATACATATTTCCTTATGCCGATACCGCTTTAAGGTTTGCGTCTCAACACGGTCAGAAGCTCCGCGTGTAGTCCTCCTGCAGCATCTCCGATTTGTGTCGTTATCTCAACTTCGTCCTTATCGTACCCCTCCCCCTTTTGACTCTGTACTGTTATGGGGTGATCAGGTACCTCTTGTTCGACTTCCATCGATCGGGTGGCTTGTAGTTGAATTCTATCTTCGCCGATCTCCTGATCCTGCGGCAAGTTCGCAAACGTCTATTTTGCAGCGCTCGATCGTCAACCTTTTTAATCACCATGTCCAAGCACCGCCTCTCGAATGTCGGCGCGTACGTTATGGACCTAAGAACGGTACCAATGTCGGCCGAAGTTTCGACACGTTCCAGTCGCCGAAAAGCCCGACGGAATTTCACCGATTGAAAGTTATCGTGGGGTGGACTCTCATGTTGGGTCACCCTTTATAGAAGCGGACGTCGTGACATTCGAGGGGCTGGGTCAGTGGGTCGTTTTCGCTTCGGGTCACCACTCGGCCCGGTCGGAGTCTTTAGCGCTGCAATTGCTTGCATGGGTCTAGTCTCTTTGGCGTATACGTGGAAGCAACGTAGGATTTTCTACAACTTCCACCAAGAGGGATCGCCCCACCGGGAACTTCATTTCATCATCACCTTGACCGACCTAGAGGTATACGTCTACTCCGTACTCTGCCCACTCTGCCGTCCCTTTCAAGGCTTTGAATTGCATGGAACCGCTATGCGTTCCAATTTGTGAATGCTTTAGCCGCTATCGAGGTGACGTAAAGTGGGACAACCATGGATCAGGTTGTCCTGTGATGTGGAACAATTAACTGTAGATGGGTTTGCATCCCGCCGAAATACATCTTCCCCCTGATTCTCCCATTCCGCAGTCCGTTCCAAAGCATCCAGATGGACGTATGTACAATTCCCCAAGTTAGAAGGACCTGCGGCGCTTTTCAGGGGCACTTGCTGGTTCACGTTAGCAAGAGCTCGATCAGCCTACGGGACCTGGATTTGATGATAAGGTTGTCCTATCCCGATGACGCATGCTGATGCGTGGGCGGGCGCCGAAGTGAGGCTTGCGACGTCTGAAACTGAGCTTAGCGTGTGACAGAGCACCACCGCCTGTGATTTTACTCGGTGATCTCTCGATCAAACCGGCTACATGCCGTTAGCTCTGACTCGCAATCTGGTTGCAATCCGCTAGAATTTCTCCCGCCGAGAAGAAATTAAGTGCGCCTCTGCAATTCGGTTCTCCGCTTCTACGTCTTCAACGTAAAGTCACTTGAACCCTACCGATCGCTCGGGTCATTTGCCGCGGAGGCGCAATCTTCCTCGCCGGTACTAGGAAGGTGTAAAAAACGATCGAGGAAACCAGAAGTTCGGCGCTGGTTAGCCAAGGGGCCCTCTTTAAGGTCTTTTGCTGACTGACGAGAAGTTGAAACGGGGCTCGATCATCTCGTGGCAGTCAGCGTTCCATCGTCATCTTCCTGCCTTCTTTTCTCCTTTCCAAGCGCTCGGTCCCTAACCGCTCGATCATGAGATATAAAGGCTCACGCTCGTATAGTGCAACGATCACCCGTCCAGATACTTATACCTCGTAAACCTCCTCTCAACCGATCGATGTCGCGGTCATCGCCACCCCGTGTCAGCCAAGCACCGCCCTCTATGAGGCCACCCGATTCTCTCCGTCTACCGTCGATCCACCCATCGAGAGGACAAGATGTTCCCCGACTCCCAAACATTCGAGAGCTACTATCGTCGACTTCAGCTCCTACTTCACCGCCTTCCGATCCATCCGCCTCTCCCCCTGGGCGCTCATCCTCGTCATCTCCCCTCGGTAGCGCTCGCCTTCCACCCTTTCCGAACCCCAACAGTCTCGACTTCCTACCTTCAAAACCTCCATCATTCGTCCCACCTTTTGACAGGAGCAAAAGACCTCGGTTAGACAAGTCGGGGTCGCCTCCGAGAGCCGATCGCTCAGGACGGTTGGCGGCTTCGGGGCCTTACGAGAGAGTGAAGACCGAAGAGCGGAAACAGGACCCTCCGGGACCACGGTGGCAGACCCCTGATCCCGACCCACCCACCAAGCCTGTATTTCAATATTCCACTCGACAAATAGTCCCGATACGGGTTGCGGCTCCGCCAGTTACGAACGGTGCCGCCGGCGCTCAACCTGTCAATCGTTCTCCACCAACACCTGTGAGAACGACGAGTACCATAGGGGGAACTCCACCAAGACGAACACCTTGAGTCATGGGGGAATGCCTGGGTAGTGCTACTAGTGTCTGCAGCAAGTGTACGATATGTGTGGTTTTGTAATTTAGGAAGGAGTAATTTAGCCTACGTTCTTGTGATCGTATTCGTATCGCGTATATCCTCCCAAGTCGTAATCTGGCATGTCCCGAGTAATATCATATTTTTCTTGAGCATCTACACCCAGTAATAATATTGTAAATACGACCATCCCCCATCCAGTTTAATATCATATCTATCGAGACCGAGTCGAATATGAGGTAGTCACACGCGGACAAATCTTAGCAAGTTGGGGTCAAGCACGTATGAAGGTCGGAAGTCCGGGCCGCAAATGGTGGTTGTTTTGGGGCTAAGGCGGTAGGAAAGAGAGAAAAGCCTGGACTATAGGACGAGCGACAAGGATTCTCCATGTCTTCGAAGAAGCGATCCTTCGCCGGCGGTCATGCTTCTTACTGATCGAGAGACAGCCCAGTCGCGGCATCTGGGAACCGCTATCCACAAATAGCCGCTCCCAACCTGGTGACAAATCTGAAGACGGATCACTCGACCCCGTGGCCAATCACCGGGCCCGCTCCTCCTACAAAAACTCGAAAGAGTGATTACGATGACTCATTGTTCTTGGATAAGAAGATAATCTTGTTCATTTCGAAATGGCCTCGAGGCATGGAAACTCACATCGAGAAAGAGCTAGCATGCCGCTGTTAACCCTACTGAGACCACGATCAATCAAAAGAAGAACCTGAATGGCGAATCTTAAGCGTTAGTCGTTGCTAAACGACGACTCTCGTCATTCTTGCAAGTTCATGTGTCCAATTCGAAATGCTTGTAGGTTCCGGCAACTTGCACGCATACAATACTTGAAATGCGTTTAGCGGCAAATCCCACCTCAGAAAAGTTTAAGCACAATAGACTTGTCACATCTACGAGGAAGTTTGATCTTTTGTTCCAAATCTGTTGCTACTCCGACCATACCGGCGATAAGTGGATCACCCCGGGATGGAAAGAAGGTTCATCATCTCCAGAAGGAGAGGTGATCGTGATAGGAGGCAAAGAGAAGTGGACTCGAAGCATTGATCGACTAGTGCTGGATGTCTCCAAGAAATGATGGGCACCAGGCACTGTTGTTGTCCCGGGTGCCGAAAGGCTACCATCACATTTTGGAAGGCGGCGGTCAAAGCTCAAGAATTAATAATAATCGTACGTGCTGGGCTTCCATTCACCTGAGATAGGGAAGAGAACAACGGATGAAGTAAGAGTAAGTGGTAATCTAATCTAAAAGTAAGGACAGGGCGGGACGGGGATAGACGGTTGTACCGCAGTCGGAGTTTCAACGCGCGGGTTATATAATCAATTGTTTTCCATTCCTGGACTTTCGTTCAGTCCACCAACCAACCACCACCTCATCCCCTCTAGGTGTGATTCAACCCATCCACTCTCTTGTAGTATCATCGCAATTGCTTGTTATCCTATATCATCATCCAGCATGGCCCCCTCCAAGCCTTTCGTCGGGCAACGCGACACCCCTAAGCGGAATCCCGTTCACGGCTGCGAGCCACGCGACGTAACCGAACCCGCGATTCTATGGAGAGCTTTCAAGAAGCAGAAGATTATCAAGGCTGCGGCTCAGAGGCAGGAGCCTGCCGATGCGGGAAAGCCCTCCAAGGTCCAGCTGCCAGTCGCAAAAGGAATCCTGTCCTTTGGAGAGTTCCCCATGGACGTGTTCCTCGAGGTAATTTGAAAGACATGAGTGTGATAGCAGATCACGATAATAAGCTCGGTCTTGCTCGATTGCAGATCTGTCTCTACCTTACACCCTTGGACCTCCTCCGCCTCACGCGCTTGAGCAAGAAATTCCGCGCGGTGTTGCTTTCCAGCCAGGGCAAGTATGTTTGGAAGCTGGTTTACAACTGTCACTTCGACACGATCATTCCCGGCTGGTCCGAACCCAAGATGGTGTCGTACCTGCTCGAAGAGCACTGCGACGTAGGTTAAGCCCGGTGATTCCCTCGCTTCGGAGAGACCGATCCCTCCCCTTGCAGGACTGCGGCAAGCTTGAAGCTTCTCGTCAATGGGACTTGGGGACAAAGCTGTGCCCTGCCTGCCTCCCTCGAAAGTGGGTCTCGTTCAGTTGGCTTGGACCCTCCACTCACGTGTGCCCTTCGGCTTGATCAGAATCGTCGACCGCAGTGACCTTCATAAATTCTGGCCCGACATTCCATATACCGTATCCAGCGCAGTCTCTTACGCCAAAGCTTGTGAGCTGTCTGGGATGCTTTCCCGCTCTTCTCCAACTAACTCTTGACTTGACAGTGAACGTATATAGCCTGAACTGGACGGACGTCCGCGGCAGAGCTAGAATCTGTCTGAGAAGTGACGTCAAGGTCGTCCGAAAGCGGTTCTTCAAGCTGAGCGTCGACGAAAAGGCGGATCCCAAGAACGAGGTTCGGAAAAAGTTCATCGAGCAGCTCAAGCGAGAGAGGGAGACGAAGCGGAGGGTGCGTTCTCTCTTGCCTATTGTATTCATCTGTTTCTGTACGCCTGAGAATCTGCCTGATTCACCCTCGTAGGCGACCAAGGCCCTCAAGAAGTGGTACGACGCTCGCGACCCGGAGAACGCAAAGATTTGGGAGAGACGTCAAAAGGCGTAAGCGAACCGGCACTCATAACATTGCTGCCCGTCGCTAACGTCGAGCCTTGTCGGTTGGGCCTCTAGTATCGCTGAGCGACTCCTTCGAGATCACCCTCGCTGGGTGCCATCCGACATCCCTGTCGATGAATTTCCGGAATGGGTCAAGATCGTGAAGAAACCCTATCCATTCAGCCGTGCTGGTTCGTCTGCTTTGAACTCCGTATGGGCGCAGACCAGTGTTGATATTTTATCGACTTGCCTAGAATACAGAGTCCGCAAGGATCAGCTAATTAATCTCACTTGGAAGAAGATCGGCCTCCATTATCGTGGCACCGCGGAATTCGACCGCTGGATGTACATGGATGATGCCCCCATCCATCACCGTCACAAACAAAGCCATCATATTAAGTTGAAACCATGATTCAACTTATCCTGCTCGAGCCGTTGCTCTCTTCCGCCCCATCACTTCTGATTTTCTTGTTATACCTTTCACCTTTCTTCCTCCCTCCTCTGTCATCACAAATGCATCATCAAAGAGTCTCGGCAACCCATCAACGTCCACAGCTTCGTCTTCCATTCTAAAGTTAAACGATTCATCAAATTATATCATCTCCCTTTGGCGCATGCGCCTTCTGTAGTTTCCCCACGTTTTCACTGTCTTCTTCTCACAACAAAGCCCGTATTTTTTTTTACGACACGAATGAATTCTAGTTGTCCTGTCCGCATCATGAGCCATCTCTGACGGTTGTAAAGTGTGTCAAGTGTCCTTGAATTTGGCGGCATGTAATATCGGTGAGATCGCCCCTCAAAATGCCCTGGTCCATCGCCTTGACGCCAACAAAAAAGATGGGATAACGTTATATGGTATTACATGAAGACTAGGTAGCAACCTAACGGCACTTCCGAACAAGACACGGTCGTCGAGGACCCCAGGAACCTTTAGAAGATTAGGCAAAGCTGTTTTCCACATCAGCACTTTCATCGGCGCCCTCGATATTGGCGAACTGTAAGATGCAAAGCAGTTAGGGGCCAGCGTATGTAAAGAAAGATACGCACAAATACTTACAGTAAGGAAGCTGGCTGGTCGATGTTGTTCTGACCAGAAAGCGAGAGGGGTGTCGAGGACAATGGAGTAGGGGAGACTCGGGGTCCACATCTGAGTTAAACCAATTCCATAGTTCCACACTTTGCCTTCGGGCACAAGCGTCATACCCAGGATGCGGTCTGACAGTAGAAGCTGCACTCGCTCCGACATGTTGGGATTGAAGCCTGGAGGATTTGGTCCGTTGTCTGCATTCTTCCTTCCCCATTCAAAGCCAGCTACAGTCAAGCAGTGTGCACTGAGAGAGATCGAGCCTGGAGTGAAGGATGTGACGACACAGATCGAATTGGGACCCCATTCCGAGTGTTCGGCCATGATCTTCGCCTGGTTCGAGACGTCGGTAGGAGTAAGATGCGGGAGATCGAGGGCTTGAGTCTTGATCCAACCAAGTGGCTCCAGATCTTTCAAGAGGAAGTCTTCCTTGGGCAAAGCTGATGGAAGCTCGACCGTGTTGTTGTTGCCGCGTTGAGGTACCCAGACCACAGCCTGTAAAACCGAAGTCAGCGCTCCCGTCTAATCGTACGTATATTTATACTTGCCTTGATCTCCTTCACTTGCTTGTTGTCCGGGGGTGACGTGCCGTACAAGAACGCCGCAACCTGTGTCCGGAGATCACTACTCGCAACAAACGCACGGAGCACGTTCTTCGGGATCACATAGGTGAAGGAACCAGCGTCGTCCTTGACATCGTCATTGGAGACATAGATATGCTGCAGACGGAGAGGCAGATGTGTGGAAGAGATAGCCCGGACGCGCCAATCAGACTTGCTGCTGAAGACTTGTTGTTCGTAGTTTGACGCTGCACAAACGCAGCCATTAGTAAGGCGTTACTAGAGAATTATTCTAAGGACTTACTGGTAACAACTTGGAGCGTATCACCGTGAACGTTGGTAGTCTGGGTCTGGACCGCTGTGACTTGGCTCTGTGCCTCGGTGCTCTTCTCCAACTCAGCCATCTGTTGACGCTGAATCGATGGTGCAGCAATTTCCTGACCGAGAATAATGTCTCGAATCTCGCTATTGGTCAGAGACGCGATGTTGACGCTGTTGCGCTTTCCGAAATCAGCCAAAATGAGGTCCTTGAGGGCAACCTCCACCTTGATCCACTCGTCGTCCGACAATGTTGGCCACACGAAGTGAGGTTCCGTAATCGTCGACTTGTCCGGCCTTAAGATGATCTTGGCCTTTTCGTTGTTAACATGAAGACCACGAAGGAGAAGAATGAGACGGGAGAAGGCGGTGTAGCTGGAAATCGACTTGAGCCAGTCGTCGTACAGGTTGAAGAGCACCATTTGCGGCTGCGTTGCGCGGAGGATGAGATCACCAAACTTCTCCATCTTCATACAGGCCTGGAAGGGAAGTTGCAACTCGCTGCCTTTAATGACGATGTTGGGGAAGTCGAGCAAATGGACTTCGAGAGGATCCAACATGCCCTTCCGGGTGACGATGACCTGCTTCGGCTGTTCTTCAACTGGCAATGAACGCACTAGGGCGGCCACTTCTTCGGCTGTCTTCCATTTCGCGAGCTGTCCGAGACGTTTCTGACCTGCCCAGACACTGGTATGGATGATCTTGAGGAAGAGCTGCCCAGAACGAGGGTTGAAGATGAAGATGGCACCGTTGATAGGCTTTGTTGTCAGATTGCCTTCGAAGGTCTTGTGGATGGTGACACGGTAGACGTTGGTATCATCAACGAACCAAATGATCTGGTTGGAGAAGAGTTCGGAGTAATTCTGGCTGTTGAGGTACGGTTCCGTCGGCTCTGACGAGTAGAGTTGGAGACCTTTCCGAATGCGCTCGCGAAGAACGTGGGCAGCGGGGTTCGCCTTCATGATCTTTGCCATCGCGGTTTGGATGAGAGGCTTCATTCCGGGGAACCAGTTGCCGTAGGCAGACCAGAGGTTGTACGCCAAATCCATGCCAATCATCACACCAGTCGGCGAAGGATAGATGCTCATGGAGTCAGAGACGTAATCCAAGAACTTCGCTCGTGTGTACCGCTCAATGTCGTGCGAGTCGAAATCTCCCCAACGCAACTGGATATCCAACCAGTACTTGTTGCTTGTCGTTCCGTCCAGGACGTCTTTGCTGTCCGTCACAAGTGATGGACGCGAGATGTTCCACTTGTAAGCCGAAAAGAGGAGAATGTCGGCACAGGACGAGTTCATCTTGTAACTCTTACGTGGGTGAATCGTTTCCTTTTGGACTGTCTCGATTTGAAGGGCTTCCAGCTCCTGGTCGAACACCTGGCACAAGTCCATGACCACGCTCTCGTGGATCTTCTGCCACAAGTGCGCACGGAAGATCTGGATCAGACTGATCTTGAGAGTGGGAATCTTGCCGTGCATGAAAATGCCTGTGAGATCCAGCTGGACTTGGAAACCGACGTAGACGTTCGCTCGATTGATCGTAGGACTCCACCACAAGGTGAATCGACGGTTGGGGATTTGGTTAAGACCGGAGCGCTGGGCATTGGTCAGCTTCTTGTAACGCATGGATTCTTCGAAACCGGACGCCTTCTCCCAGAACAGACCCTCCCAGGTGGGGAAGTACGTTCCCTTGAACAGAGTGTGCTCCAGAATGCCTTCAACACCACCCAGCGCAGCGATGACGTCAACGCGGTAGTTGTTCAGCTGCCACAGTTTACCGTCGTGGCGCTGGGATGTCCACCAGAATGGGTTGTGCTTCAACAGCTGGTATTGCTTCCAATCCGTCCGCACTCGCCAACCACGGTCATACGCGAGGGTGTGTCGATCCTTCTGGAAGAGAGTGTTGATACGAGGAATACCGCGATCCCAACTATCCTCCAGGTCCTCCAAAGTCAAACGCCTATTTTGAGCGTTCGCCTCCTTCCGCTTCATGGAATACTCTGACCAGACACGAGCGGAGTCAAGGAACTCGGCCTCCCATGGTTGCAGGTAACGGTACAAGTTGGGAATAAGCTGATCTTCCTCGTGGCTCATTCCCGAACGGAAGTGAGTGACTGCGACGTCCGTCTGCTTCGACCACCGTAGATCGCTTTGCGGGATGAGAACATGACCCATGGAGAGCATCCCCAGGCCACCCAACTCCTTAGGCGTGTAGAAGACGACTGGGGGGAAACGCGAAGGCATTTTACTGTTCAAGCCAATCTTGACACGCGTCTGAATCTTGTTCTCCGCTTTGACCAAGGCGTCGAGGAGCTCGTTGGTGTGGACGACGGCTTCACGGTAGTACGTCATGAGGCCAATGATGGCGGTGTTCCACTTGTTGACAATCTTGGAGAACGTCGTTGATCCAGAGCTCATCAAGACCTGCCGAATGCGGTTGTTGAATTGTTGGATACCTAAACCAACACGGGTCAGACAGACAAAGGCTTCGCGAGTAGCTACTACGTACCTTCGTCCGACACGCGAAGGAATGCTTGAGCCGTACGCTCCTTCGTTTGTTCATTCGTCAAGTTCCACACTCCGTCCTTCAGAGAGAATTGCTCCCCATTCATAGTCCGGATCTTGGGAAGAATTCGAACCTCGAAGCCACACATAGAGAATAGGAGCTGTGGGTTGTCTTTCGAGTAAACGCTGACGAACGTGTCTTCCCATTCGATGGTGGTGAGAGACCGAGGCAGACTTTGCTTGACATTCCAGAACACAGCTCGTCCGAGATTGACGTCGTGCTTGATCAACCGCATGCGGCAATCTCTTGGCCAGCAACGCTTGTTGTTGTACCCAATAACGTTGTTATTCGTTGGATCGGGATTGGCGCTGAGATACCGCTGGATGAGGTCTCGGGATTCCTCTGCCGTGAATCGGAACATGATGTGCAGACGGTCGACGTAGCGGGAGTAGAGACGAATGGGATGTCGGGTTTCGGTGGAACTGTCGCGGTACTGGAGGAAGTTGTTTGGTAGTTGGGGAGGACCGGCCATCTCGCTAGCCCGTTGGAGACCGAGAATAAGAAGGTCCAGCACGAGACCGTAGTATTGGAAGATGAAGGCGGAGAATTGCAAGCCACGGATGAGACCATACGCATTTGTGTGAGCCATATCTAATCGTACAAGCAGGAACGTCAATTAACACCCTGCGGGCCGCTTTCAGAACGACATACCTTTGTAGGTCAAGACGGTGTTGTTCTTGGCAGTGATGTAATCGGCCAAATTGTGATCGAGAATGAGACGGAGAAGGCGGTTGAGGAGAGTAAAGTCGACTTTTTCGTATACGCGGGAGAGAGTGGTTTCCATCATCACGTTGCATTCACCATCAGAGGTCTCCCAAACATCAGTCAAGTTGTTGATTCCTTGGCACCACTGCGATACAAATATCATGAGTTCCTCGGCCATGAGAGCTCAATGCACCCTCAAACTCGCCTTATACACGAGCAGCGGAGGCGGTTCGGTGTCAGCAGGTTTGATCCAGGCTGGGAAGAGTCCGCGTTTGTCGGCTTCGTAGAACAGGAATTGGTCCAAGTACTGCGAAAAGAAGCGATTTATTTAAAATTTCGAAGGCGAGAACTGGTTTGCCAACGACTCACAGCATCCGTGATCTTTTCAACCGGCTCGATGTCGTAGCAGGGGATGAGCTTGTCGTACGTGTCGAAGAATTCTATCGAAAAAAAAAAAAAGAAGAAATGTCAGCCGGAGGAGGCAGTGACAATGCGATGAACCACTACATACCAATACCGGATTCCTTGAAGGCTCTCTGCGTAAGAAGCAGCCTCTTGATTCGCGACAGACATTCGTGAGGATTATCATAGGCTTGCTCGATGAGAGCCAGTTCCTCTCGTTGAGACGCGTTGAGGCGACCCTTGACACTGTAAGCCTCCTTCAACTTTTCCAATGCAAGAACCAAGAGTTTGGTATCATGCTTGTACGAGAGAGGACTTGAAAATAGTAAATGTCAGCAAACGTAGTTTGTATCGCTGCCTGCTTCGGATAGACTTACGGGAATGGAATTGGGGCGAATTTCCTGCTCTCCAGCCAATGGACAGTCGAAGTGTAGATAGCAGCTGCCTCCTCGGCGCTGATGTAGGGACCATCCTTCAGGTACGCGTGTTGTCTCTCTTGCTCAGCCTTGAGGTAAAGGCGAGTGAGACGACCGAGATTTTTCTTCACAACTGCTTTGTCGACGGTGGCGCCACGACGAATACGCTCACGGTTGTAGTGGGCAACGCTGAGTTGCGTGCAGTTCTATGTTAGAATGCGACATGCGGGAAACATGAGCGAGCAACTCACGAAGTCCACCAGTCGGCCTTGCTCTTGATGTACCGGAGGATAATGTTCTCGATAGCCGTAGGCATTCCAGGTACCTTCCATGGGACTAAATGCATCGAAAATAATGAGAAACCAAACCACCAGAATAATATCTGTCATGCTCACTGTTGGCCTTCCAGCACCTCCATGCTTCGGACAAGTGCTGTAGGATAGTTTTCGCCTTGTTCTGTTTGATCGACTCGGGCATCATGTCCAAAATATCGTGCATGACAGCAGCGCGAAGCTCCAAGTCGTAGTGAGACTCCACTCTCTGCTTCGTTACGGTCTTGGCGATTCCCTTGGAGTTACGACCCTCGAACTGCCTTGCGAGCAAGTTACCCAGCCATCGCTCGAGGAGAGGGACAATGCCGCGCATGAAGAAGAGCCAAACTCGCCAACCAGGAGCCCAGAAGCCGCAACCAGGACCTTTACCCACGGGGCCGGTATTGAAGCGATAGTAGATTAGATGCTTCAAGTCCTTGCACATCCTGACTTGGCGCATGAGCTAATTGAAATAGTAGTTGATCAGTAAGGGACCTGTGAATTTGGTTCCGAGATATGTACCTTGTACTTGTAACGGTACATGCCGGTCAGGGCACCAATGTGGGCGAAGATGTATTGAAGGGCATCCGCCAATTGGAAAGCATCGACATTGCCAAGACGGTATTGAACATGAGCATCGACGATGAGTTTGGTCAAACGCAGAATCTCGCGACACAAGTGGAAAGCATTGCCGAATCGTGACTTCTTCCGCTCCTTGGTGGTGAGGGTCTTCACAGGCTTCAAGTTCATATTCTAAAAGGAGTACTCTGTGAGATTCGTAGCGAAGAAGGCAGTACGCGCAAGACTTACGTAGTCCAAGTGCAAATAGTTCAAGTTCTTTCGATGGATAAGCAGGTTCAACATGTTGTAGCCTTGCCTACAGACTTGCAGGCCAGCTTCAACCCAATCCAACTTGGTGGTCTGGAAGAACTTAGTCGCCTTCAAGGATCGGAATAGACTCTTCTTGGTCATGGATTTCGGCGGACGGTGCTTCAGCTCGTTTAGAACGTAGCATTTAAGAAGCTTCTGGTACGAGACGCGGACTTTCGTTGGCTGTCCAGGCGGGCAGTGCTCCAAATACCAGTTCTTGACAAGTGGCACGTCCTCGGCTCGCCTTGTGTGACCGCTACGATAGCGATACGGGTGCGGCGCCCACCAGAGGGCAATAGCGTCCGCTGTATGCTCGTTCTCCAGGTCTTTCTCTTCCAAGAACGGCTGTAGCTCCTCCGGCAACTCGAATTCATCGTCGTCGGCTCCGTTGGGACCGAATATGCTGTCTTCGTGAGAGACCAGGGGGAGATTCTTTGGCGTGAAGGAACGTGACGAAACGGGATTGATGAGTGGATCGAAGTAGAATGCGGGGAGGTCGGGATCGTCTGTGCGGATGTAAACGTTCTTGGGAACATGGTAGGGAGCTATTTGGACGGAACGGGGAAGAGAGTTGTAGAGATGGGGGAAAGCGACTTTGTACTCGGTGCGAATTTGTTGGCGAATGATGATTTTGTTGATGTCGTTGAACTCGTTCCAGTCTTCGTCGTATTGATCCATGTCTCTATAGAGAGGTTCGAATTTGGGACCGCCAGGGATCGCCATATTGAGGGCTTTGGCGGTGAAGAAGTCTTTTTTGTTGAAGAGGTAGAAGGCGTTCTCGTCCGTATGATCAGAGAGCAATGTGCGGCCTAACCTGTACAAGTTAGCCATGGCTGGCAGGGTCAACGACCAGTACTTGTAGGAGGAGCCGGCGACAACCTTGGAGTCGTCGATGAGTGGCTTGTGGTCATAGAACCAATCGTAAATTGCGGAATCTTCCTCTTCATCGAGGTCCAACTGAATGGCCTCGAGAGGCTCTACGTCCAGGATATTGTCTCCGTAGTCCAGTGGAGGTTCTTCATCATCGAAAGGAGGGAATCGCATCCGTTTGAAATGACGACGGTCACGCTTCTCTCGACGCATGGCTAACCACATGGAACTCCATTGAGCATGATATACAGGCTCGATGACACGAGGAACCTCGTTGACGAATGTGATTGCGCCGGTGATGTGATAGAGGATTGGGACTTCGCGGACTTGCTGTTGGTGGCCAGAACGATAATCAACAATACGCGTCGCCAGAGGTTGAAGAAATCAACGTACCTCCCAAGGACATGGCATGTTCTCCAGGAGTTTCAAGACAGCGTGCGGAACGTATTTAAGAGCTCCAAGATGGACGCGTTTGTCATTTCTGAACTTGCGGTTGCTCATATCTCCGTGGTCCTTGATGATTTTACGAACATGCTCGGGGGGTAAATCCTAGCGTCGTAGCTAGTCAGAAAGCATGTTGCCAGTTACTTCGAACAGTTGCGCGTACCTGCTTGCCGGTATCAATGAATCCAGCTTTTCTCTTCTCTCCATAACGCCTGTTTTGCATCTGCACCCATTTCGAGGCCTTTTGCGCTAGCAATTCCGGTGGAAGTAGCGGCAGCTCGTCCGTTGGGGGCGATCCGGAAGGCATTCCAGGAGGTGGTGGTGGCATCCCTGGGGGCGGCGCTGGCATCCCTGGAGGAGGCGGAGGGAGAGCCATGATGAAGGTGGAGGGGGAGGTGGTTGTAAAATGGACGATGTCGCGGCGGGCTTTCCCGCGGTTAGATTCGACGATCTCCCCTCAAGCGCCTGTCGAAGCTGTTTTTCGCGCCACTCGCCTAAATTCTTTCGAACAAAGCATTTCGTTGATTGTTTTCGTAGCTTTCAACATGTAACGGATCGTTTTAATTAAATAAGACAGAAGCTTTGGGTCTTGCCTTCCGTTTCCTCCGAAAGCAACCAGGACGGAGATAAACACGTTGAACCGCCGTCCAGGGCGGACTCTTCGTCACTCCCCTACCCCTACAGCATCCTCGAAGAATCGAACTAGGCATTACACAAATGACAATTGTGGCCAAGGAAATGCATCCTAGTCTTCCCACTGGCTCTCTCGGCAGGTAAATGGTCGCATACCTTACCCCTTCTTTCTTCAGGCTTCTTGACTAACACAACGCCGCCTACGCGCATTGGATTGTCGCTAGGCGGCCATTGAAATCGGCTACCTACACCCAGGAGGAGCTCGCAGTCATCGCTACTGTCAAAGAAAGTATCAAGTCGGCTCTTTCCCGCAACCCAAACATCGCCGAGCTGCGTCTAGGAGGAACGTTCCTACTAGCTGCTCTCGAGACAGGAGACCCGGAAGCTTTAGAAGAGGCACGACGGCTCTTGGAGGATTTCAGTGACCGATGTCTCGCACAATGCAGTGGAACGCAGGATCGTCAGCTCGTCCCTCTCGCCCTGGAGAAGCCCTTAGAAGGAGGAATGTACGATATTCAAGTACCAAGGCAATTGGTTCAAATCATGGCAAATTTGGCGAAGGGTTGGTAATAAGTCTTTGCTCCTTCGATGACAAAATATCAACCTCTCGACTCCATTTTTAACTCCAGGTATAGAGTCCCTGTACAAGGCTGGCGTGCTCCACAGACATATTACACCTCAAGCGGCCGCCTGGAGATACAACGACAGCCACGAATTTGAAGTATTTCTTATAGATCACGATTACGAGATGTATCGGGAGAGGAACCCACAGAGACCTGACGATGCGGACAAGTTGTGAAAGATGGATACTTGGCTCGCTTCTTCCACTGGGTCTACCCAAGTATACTATAGCGGCGGCTAGTCGAAGTCTGTACCTGGTCCAAGATAGTGTCCAATATACTACCGCTAGGTCTCGTCCTATAGTATGCATCGATTCAATCCCAAACTCGGTGAGTTCCGCCACGCCAACGACGGCAACCCAACAAACGCTCCAGAGATTAGAAACCCAAAGGCACCCTTCAAAAGCTACTGTCGCAGAGGGAGACAGAATGGGATGATAATTCGATTACTTTGTTAGAGTAGGGGTGCAGATCAACGATTCGCTTCCACATTGACTATTGACTTGTAAAAATCACCTAGCAGACCCGAAAAAAGCCTTTCATTTGGCACCCCATTGAGCTTGCTCGACTCCATTCCGCTTGGGCGTTTCTTTAGAAGGGTCCAGCCTTCGATTGAGTGGTCGGTGACATAACCGCGGGGAACACGACGCCCGTGATGAGCATTCAGTAGCAAGACTGACCTGAAGCAGGTCGAAATGCTGGCCAGCCTTGTGCTCCAATGATATGACCATCCTGAGTGTTGATTTGGAACTAAGATATGTAAGATGGAACTTGGATTGATGCTGATCTTCACCGCATAAGGTCAGAACGACAGAATTGGGTATTCGCTCGTTCGTAACGTGGGAGAAAATACCAAAAGACGATCCATTGAGCTCTATCTCGTAATTTCTCGGATACATCCAAACCACGGGAGGATGAACGAAGGCGGTTGAGACTCTAAAAAGGGGACTGGAAGTCACTGGTCCTACCAAGGAGCTACGCCTGGGTCATGAACCCATCGGACTCGTCGACTTTCATGTTTGCAGAGCGACGACACCAAGAGAGATTGTTTTACCAGGAGGTCGAAAAGACATAAGAGCCCGAAGACGATGCTAATCCGGTGCTGCGCTTGCGGGCACATTGTCAGGGGCCAAGTCCGCGTTTACGCAGGTTCAGGAGGGCCTCTCATGCACAAAGGGTTGAACTACAGGATATCCGTATACTGTTATCCGCGGGCTGTGCCTTGCGCATTGAGCGTCCCACATTCAGAAACCGTATACTATAGCGTTAGCTACGGTGCCTTGTCTATCGTTGAGCAATAAAAACTCGTAGATCTAGAGGGAATGAGAGAGCAGGCGCCTGTATCCTTGCTGGCAAACAGTTGAACACATCGTTGCAAAGTGACGTCAGGCCTCAAAAATGCCGGGGCTTGCGAGTGACGCCTACGCGGCTGGTGTGCGACCGGCGAAAGCTTCGCCCCGTGATTCGCTGTCGACGAACGTGGGAACGCCGCGCCATTTGTTTCGTTTTCGACCATCGCCCCTCCCTACCAGGCCAGTGACGCATCTCCCACCACTTGGTTCTACGATGTCAAAGCTACCTCCATCAATAATGCGTCTATACGCGCTCCCCATTGCCCGGCAACCAACTTCCATTCTCCGAACGGGCAGTTCCAACAGTCCCGTCGCCTCTCAACTCGTATATTACTATGCGCGAATGCCCAAGAAATCGAAGCTGGGAGCTGATGGACAGCCAGAGCAACCATCTTTGCTGCAGAAAGGAGTGGACTTTACTGCCAAGACGTGGACTGCGTGGGGTAAGGCTGAAGGAGGATGGAAGGTCAGAGACGGTGCGCCGAGCTGCCCGATTTCGGTTCTCATTTGCTGCAAACAGCCAGCAGTTGCTGATAATACTCTCTGTGAACTTACCTATAGCTCAAGGTCCATAATTGGGGAGAAAGCGTATACGAGCGCATCGACTTTGAAGAGCTCGCCTTGAAAGCAATTGATCCCACATTGGGGCCAAAATTGAAACGAAATTCGGAATCCAGTCACGCTGTTTCAGCAGAGCTGAAGAAAGCTGTCGAGTCTGGTCAAGGCGTTACCGTAAGTTGTGTCGCGTCTCCTTGATCCTTGCTGACAATCGTGTGTGTCGTCATA
Source organism: Tulasnella sp. 424 (assembly GCA_019633425.1). Classification (NCBI taxonomy): domain Eukaryota; kingdom Fungi; phylum Basidiomycota; class Agaricomycetes; order Cantharellales; family Tulasnellaceae; genus Tulasnella; species Tulasnella sp. 424. The sequence goes on along the minus strand of WSUB01000073.1, from coordinate 65,788 downwards.
GATTCCTCTATACCATTCTCCATCGGCATTACCCGATCCTTTAGCTCACTTGAAGAATCTTTTGAGCGAGCGGAAGCCCAATCACCGGAAGTGGATGATGATATGGATAGCTGTTTCCCCCTTGACGGCGCCGTTCGCAATCGTCCCCATAGTTCCGAACATCCCGTTCTTTTTCTGCATTTGGCGAGCATGGAGCCATTGGCGAGGTGCGATACCTCATTCAGGTTCACTCGAGAGGTCTTGCTAACTTGTTTGACACATCCAGCCTATCGAGGGGCCAAGTTCCTAACCGAGCTGGTTGAGCATCGCGCCCTGGTGCCTACGCCCCATGTGGGTCTCGAAGAGTTCTACAGCTCAGTCGCCTCCAGGCAATCACAGGCATCTCCACCTCCACCTTCCCCTACCGCCACGGGTCCCAAATCCTCCGGAGACGCTGTCGTTCCCTCAAAGTCCATCCCACCCGAGCCTTTCTTGCTTAGCCGTCCCCTCATACCCGACTTACTGTCAGCCATACAGCAAGAACCAGCATTGCCATCCTCTCCAGCGGCCCCAGCCGATGCACCTCAGCAAGATATGAAGAAGCTTTCTGGCCTGGAACCTGAACTCGCCCGCGCAGTCGACCAAGTTTCTCTTAGATTAAGCAGCAGCACAACGTCACATTGAGTGTGAAACTGGAAGCGGACTGTAGCGCGTTTTGCTTTAGACTTGACACTTGTTTATCTCCCTTCTGTATGACTACTAGTACCACTTCGACGTTGCTGGCTATAGACATAATCATTCCCCTTCAAGGACCAGCGCGCGATACGTCATGTGTCATTTTCGCGATACAGTAACTAACCATGATGTCTATCGAGGGCATAATCTCAGTTATTCTCGGGAAGTGCTAGGAGGAGGAAGGACACCGCCAGCTAAGCGGGCCGGCGGACCAAATATCAACGCCCGAGGTCTACTCACCTTCAGCCTAGCCGATGATGGGGAGCGGAGTCCCTTGGCTCTCATGCATCGCAATTAATGCATCAATGGCCCTGTTCCTCTTCCAATTCTCCTGCGGACTGAATGATCTTCTGTTCCTCGCGAGCCAACGCCACTGACGGTAGATCGAGACTCGCTGTTCGTAGATGGTTCTAGCCTCTCGCGGCCTCGGAAAGAGGATCATGACGCATTGCTTATTGTTCCGGTGTCTCCAGGTACTGAGTACGACCGGTCGCGGTACAATACTAGAGAGGAACGGGGCAGAAGTTGTCAGGGATGAATCCGTCTAGAAGGGAGGGCGAGATGCGTACTTGTAAGAATCGAGGAAGTCGGTAAAGATCTCCTCTGTTTCTCGCTCTCCTTGAATAGTCGAAGCAAAGATGAGGGTGTGCTCTCTGAAGGCGCGTTTAACTCCAGGCATGGTGTCGGGGTAGTTGGGAAATCTCCCGAAGTGGTGGTTGAGGTCCAAATATAGTAGGGATCTTCCCGAAGTTCCCGTATCGCGCCTCCCATCCTCCATTCCGACCGAGTATTGAAATCAATAGCACTACTGTAGTCAGTCAAAGATTCGAATTTTTCGAGAATGTCCATTGTCTCTTAACTCCAAGCCGCATGCAAATACTTCTCAGACTGACCCGAGCCTAACAAAGTCTTCCAGGGTGGGTTTCACGCGAGATTTGGAATGCACCCCAAGTGGGTACCATCATGAGGCCCTCCTTCCCCGTTTCGAAGCTTTATAGGGCTCCGCGAATCGGAAAATCATTGCGGTGGACGGAGACTGCTAAACGTAACTCTCAAGCAAAGTTGATCATCTTGGCGGTATTATTCGGATTGCTACCGGTACACGCCCTTAAATTGTGCCCAGTGACGACATATCGACGGATGTGATGGAACATGTGCACTGTGCTGGAGGGAACGTCGGAGGTACCAGTCACCGACATACACCTTGCGCTAACTAATGGCGGTTGCCATTGCAATCCACTTGCGTGCGTCAAGTCTCCCGGAAAGGTAGTTCATCTCAAAGTCGGGGTTCGCATGATTCAAGGGGCGCTGTTCCTAAATGACTGGCCGCTCCACTTAGCGGAAGGGCGCGAAGGATCCTCGCTATTTGCGCGCTGGGTATCTTGGGCATCGCATAGTCGGGTGTTAAGGCGGATGAACTGACGGAGGTAAGTTCGGATCTGGACATGCCCTTGAAGGGGCCGCCAGAGGTAATTTTCAGAACATTGTTATCCATTTCGGTCTCGAGAAGCGGTTGCTGAGAAGGGGCCCTATCAATACTCGTACATGGATGCGATGGACGACCCCGATTATGTAAGCGAAAGGTACTTGCCTTCGGTGCTAGAATTTGCTCCATCCTTGTGAGTGGAAAGATGCGCGCGAGATCAATCGAGCTCCTAAAGGTGCGGATCACAAAATAAGAAGTTGTTCCTCCATAGGAATAACATAACAGCGACCGAGATGAAAATTCAAGCTTGTGGGGGAACTTCGTCGCTCCCGGGGTCGCGACCGTTTTGACCGCTTATGTCCGCACACCGATGTCGACCGATTTCCAGCCAATCACATCGTTCCATTCTCAGCACCACTCAACCGATTTTCCCTTCCTCTCACCGCAAGACCAACAACCCCAGCAGGCTCACTTTTATCGCTACATACCAAGTTGCCAGCTCCATCAAGTCTAACAACTCCGTCGACTCGCCCAGTTTTGGTCAATCCCAAGTTCCATCTCGGCATGGAATCCTGCCCCCTCACAATGACTACGGACATTTTCTGAGTGTAAGCCATTCTCCGACCTTTCTCTTTGCCATTCCACTGACTTCTATTTACATTCCTCATCCACCCACTCCACAAACTCTGGCTTCCGACGTTCCGTCAAAAGTCGCCGCTCGTGCTGTCCCTCCCAATCAGCGCGGTAGGCCGCTCACTTTCAAGCGCAGCGCTGCTCATATCCTGACCGCCAACCGGATGCTCGAGCGTGCAGTTCGACACCTACTATGGGCCTGAAGAAGTGCGGAAGATGGGCCAGGCTTATCGCGGCCCCAGCCCATCCTCTTGTCCCACTGTCCCTCCGTCACCGGCCAACAGCACTGCTACGGACAACATGGACAATGGGAACAACAGTCAACCAGGTCTTCATCGCCAACTCTCGCTCGGCCTCTCGTCACCCACCACCATCCGTTGAACGTTCACCCATCAGCGCCAGGATGACGGCTTTGGCAGCCCCGACCCATCCCAATACCCCCTTGTTTTGCATAGCAAGAGGAACTACGTTAAGAGGAAACTGTGCGATGAACAATGCTTGAAGCTTGCCTGGACTAGTGAGCGAGTGTTGCCGCTCGCGTAGTCACTTCCGGCAATCGTCATCCTTCGTCCTGTACAAGCGGACGGAGAATCAACCCCCATCACATTCAGACTCATCATCTCCGTCACGCTCGGAATCGTCATCACCATCACGTTCGGACTCGTCATCGCCGCCAAATCCGGGCTCTTCGTCACCACGTTCGGCATCGGCTCGCCCGCTTCCATATTGACCCGCGCTCACCTGCCGCAACCAACCGCCATCGTCGGTACCTCCACAAGCTCTCCACCTGCTTCCTATCGGCCGGGCAAGGGGCAGAGATCACTCCAATTCCATTCCTCTCGTTACCTCACGATTGGTTGATGTCGACGGACGATCCCACCTCAACAAGACACCAACTTTCAAAATGTAGTGTATTTAGTATCTCTAGATATGCTATTATACTACTCTGCTGCGACTCTTTGTGATGTCTTTGTAATTTGCGGACCCCGGGGTGAAAGTGAACGGAGGTCGTCGTCATTGCAGCATTCTGGAAGCAATTGCATTTTCTTCGACTCTAACAGCATCTTCACATGTATATAATGCTATAACAACTCATCAGCAGACACTCTACCCATGTCCTGTCCCGTAGCATCCCTGCCGGGGTCTTTGACCCCGGGATACAGTTTGGGAAACCCCGCTACCGACCCCGGGGTGGGTTTTCGCGCGGAGCACCGATTTACCACAGACTCGCTCATTTTGGACCACGTCCAAATTCCCGATGCCGGTAACGTGTGTCGTCAGCCTCCTTTACGCGCCAAACTTTTTTGCCCCCGCCATTCCTCACGCAGTAGTGCCATTTTTCGGATTATTAGTGCATATTCACTGAGAATATGATTTTATGAGGTATTGTGCATCATTCGAGACGGTTTTGGGGGTTCGAGCGGCAATGAGATGGAGGGATAGAAGCCACGCGCGAATACGACAGACACACGATTACGCACCACCCAACTACTTCCCCTTCTGCGCGCAATGCCTAAAGCCGCTATTAACTCGAGGGCGGTTCACAAAGGTTAGGTGCGGCGTAGAATATGAGAGAAATCGACAGGGGAGAGGATGAGAGAAGCTTCAAAACCGGTTCGGACGGGAGAGAGCGTGGCATGCAGCGGAGCTGAACAATGTCCGAGTCATTAGAAAGTTGGCAGAAGGGAGCGAAAAAGGCCAAACGCGCCGAACAAATGCGTGAGCGCAGCTATAATGTGACTACATTTGACTTGTGGCCAGGAAATTTGGAGGCCTGAATCCCACGCAGATCACGATAGTCCCACTCCATGATATCGACATATTATAATCTATACAAAACGTTCTTTCTGTCTATGTTCTTATAAATTCAGTGGAGCTGTTGAGATGTTATTGCAGTAGCACTCCGGCGGAACACTGCAAATTCTTGGACCTCGGTCAGAGAACGATCCACACTTCCCTTGACAACAACAATCTTGGCTAGATATGTTGGAAACAAGTCCAAGGGACATCTTATTCTAAGTTGGTAAATTTTGGGCTGGGCAGAGTAGCCAGAGGCTGAGATGTCAAGGGGTGGTTTGTAACTGGGTAGTGGTTGATCGCTACCCGGTCTCACACGGTATGGGGTCGCCGTTGGCAAACCATCTATCCGCTTCGATCGAAAGGGAACAAAATTTTTCTGGCGGGATTCTTTCCGCCGATGCTAAAATCCGCCTTGAGGGTCATTTCGGCGATTTTATGCACTCCTTATCGAAGATCCTTCGGACCGAAGCATCCCTCACTTACGAGCAGTAACTACTCGTTCGCAGGGGGGGGGGGGCGAATCTCCGGACAAAGATTTGAATATGAACTGACCGGCAGCTGAGCTGAGACAATAGAGTAGGGGATTGGGGCGCGCCGCTAAGCGATATTATACTAGTAATATGACGTCCCGCTTGCCTTCTCGAGTATTCGGCGTGCTGCTTTGCATGCCTCTCCACTTGATCATTGCGGGCTTCGACCTCAGTACACACACTCCCGCCCCTCCTCTCGGGGCTCTGGACAATAGGGATGGCACTACACCTCCAGAGTCGGAGTCTTTATGTAGACGTCCTGAAGCATGGTTCGGTTCGGAGAGGCTCACAGAAGCTGGAGTTTCCATCTAAACTCCCAGGTCTATCCCCTGTCTTGTGTCTTGTACCTTCGCATTGGTGGTAATTCGATCGATTGCGTGCATCTTTCAACACGAGGACAGAAGCAAGCGCTAGCCTTAAAGACGTTTGTTGCTTTATCCGTGACTCTTTCTCACATTTCAGAGCATTGGCAGGACCTCGTTCTCAGAAATCGCTTTACGAGACCGATACAGTAACAATCGCCTGGCGAGAAACTTCGGACGGCACCTTTCAGGTTGGCTCTATGTTGCCTTCATTGGTTCCTTCTTCTCACAACTCGATCTTAAGATGCCGAACACAAGAGTAAAGGAAAATCTCATTTGACGGTCGCATTTCCTTCGCATGCTCCACAACGTCGAATCGAAAGGCCACGCAACACCTTTTTGCAGTTACAAGGAAGCTCGAGGCATTAATAGATCACTTCTAGACTAATCGAACCCGGTCAGATAAAACCATGATCACGAGCGTTTCCGAGGAAGCCTGTACCTGCCAAGATATCGATGCTGACCAAGACACAGGAGAACACCCTTCTTCTTCGAGGGTCGCCCTTCGAGAGGCTTCTAAGCCAAAGGACTGATATAGTTTTTTTCTCGGGAGCTTTATCGCTATCGCTCCATGTTGGCGATTGCAAGTCAGAAGAATTCCCTTGGCATACCATTCGAGTCGCTAGGGTTTCCGAGTCTAGAGAGAAACGTCCTAGATAGGGAAAGCCGGACGTACTCCCGCGTGGCCTTGTCGATGAAAAACCGCTCATGTTTACTCAGGCGACTGATTTGCTCGAGAGTTGATCGCTGTCTGGATGCCATGTGTGTGTGAGAGGTGAGAAAGAGAGAGAGCCCTTCACCGTCACTATGGTCATAAGAACGCTCTGAATAAAGACATTCAGATAAGCAAAGCGAGGGTGGGCGAGAACACCAGGGTCTCGAAGGTTATGGCCGAAGGGAGAAATACCAACACCACTCCTTGGCTATATGCATGAGATGTTCGAGGGAGAAAAACAACCAAGTTATAGCAAGGCCCTCGATCAACTTTCGGTCTACGTTCTTAGTAGTTTCATTCGAAATAATTTGACCCCCGTATAGTCCTCGCATGATGCACACGGGCCGGGCTGATTACATGTGAGGGACCCCCTGCAGAGCCCGGCGTCAAGCCAACTAGATCTAAGCTGTGATGCCACGGAAAGACAAATCCTGGCCGGTTGTGAAATGACAGGTTTTATGAGGTACTTCCCGTATGATTCGCATCCATTCTACCAGAATGCCTCACAGTAATTCGGTTGGTTGCCGGGATGCTACAAAGCAGATATGTGTCATAGGGTCGAGTCGTGCGTGAATTCCTACCCGTGAGTAATGGGTTGGAGAAGGGAGATACTTGCTCGCTTCTTTGGGGATCGACGAGGTGAGCGTAAAAATGAAATCAAATACCAATCGTTCGTAAAAATAGCTATATATACATATCAGCGAAATCAAAATTTCAACAAAGCAGAAAACCAAGAGAACAATATCGATCGAAGTTATAACCCAAAACCCATCCGACAGGTTATTTGTGACAGCCCAAATGCCGTAAAGTATGTGTTCATGGCTCGCTTCCCGAAGAGGTGATTCCATGTGGAAGGCTTCCAACCTAAACCGATTTCGGATGCCCATTGTCCCAAGAAATACGGGCAACCCCGACAGCGATCAAGAAAGGATAATCCATTTTCCAAATAACTTCAAACGGCTAACTAAATCGGGAAACGCTTCCGAGTCATGGTGCCTCTATTCACCCGGCGGAGTGTTATCCACGATGCCCAACGCAACGAGGGCGTGTCGAGCAGCTAAATTCCGTGCTTGTTTCTTCCGCGCACCGCTTCCGGATCCTAGAACTAAAGACACGTTAGCCACCGAAGGAGTTTCATTTGTCAGTCAGCAAATCACGACCTGCCTTTACCATCCACTGTGGATGAGACGCCCAACACGAGAGAATCGTGAGTCTACAGCAGCGACGAGCGAGCTAAGGATGAACCCGCGCACTTTTAATAACAGACGTCCAAGTTAGATTCGGGTTCGTGCCGGTGGCGACGTCCTCCCAAGCTAGAGAGTTCAGCATTTTGTTAATTTGAGCCCTTTCGATGAAGAGACGTGAGTCTAGGTCTCTCTGGTCAGGCTGGGATAATTCGTACCAGCTGGAGTGGAATGGAATATGAGAAAGCGAAACACACAAAGAGACTAGGACGGAGCTTACTTGTGGAGAAGCATCGTGTACGTCGCTATTGTATGACTAGGCGTAAGGCACAGGGACTTGCGTTCTAAGTTAACAAGGACGTACAATCGTGGAGATCCATGTATTCGAGGCGGTAGTTGTAATCGAAAGCTCGTGGTTCGCTTTTCGTTGGACCGGTGGACGTGAAAGGCCTCGTCTCGTTCGTGAAGGCAACGCTAAGGCGAGTCTTGGTCTAAAGTCTAAGATAGAATGCACCTCGATTTGGAAGGTCGGAGGGTCCCAGTTTGCAGGGGGGGGGGGGGAGCGAGTACGCGCGTGCCGTTGAAAGAGCCATGGGCGGGCGAACGACAGGCGATTGACAAGCCACGGCAGTGTACCGCAGGCACGACGGCTTAGAGCTGGGAACTGTGATGCAGCTGGCCATGACTTTGTGAGAGAAGATGTCGGCTAGTGGGATAGTGGTCAGATTTGAGAGGCACCACGGTTAGCGTGTTGGAAACTTCCGAACACGGAACGACCTGAGGTCTCTGGCCGGGTAGCGACTAGCTCTCGCGGCCTAGAACGCACGGGCAAGGGGTGCTGGCACAGGCCAGTGAGATGGGATGAAAGCATTGGAAGGGGGAAGCGTTGAAACCCCGATTCGACCGCCTTCCCCCACCGTTACCTACTCGCACCGGATCAGTTATCCCTCTAAGCGGTCGTCTGATGGACGGTTCCCCTGGATGGGGGGATCACGAGCAGTTCTGAATACCTCTCTTTCGAGTCTCTCCGCCCACTATGTCCAGTCGTCCAAAGTCCGAATAGCGACCTGTTGAAAACCATCGTGACCCGGCGCGATTTGCTGACGTGGTGCATTTCCCCTCTCAGCGCCCCCTCCCTCCTGGCGTATTCCCTTCCCAAGTCTCCGCTGTCCCCAGTCTTGGAGCTCTGAGAAACCACACGGACAATGCACAAACTACTGGAGGCTCCCGGAGCAGGAAATATGGACCAGTATTTACTGCTGTTTTCACACGACTTGGCGCCGTGTTTTTTTTCTACTTTTTCTGCCTGATAGTGTATTTTCGCGATATCTCGCCCAGAACTGTTTATGTCGACCTCGTTTCTTCTCAGGCATCTCAAGAAAGGTTTTCTCTTGGTGTTCGCCCATAAATTTATGTAGCAAGTCATTTTGGAGGTCATAATGATAATATATGTTGTGAGAGTGGTGAAATCGCTTCTTGTCCTGGTCTAGGAAATGAGGGAAGTAAAGCAGGGTTCGATTGCATGTATATGACACATAGACACCTCTGTAATACTGAGCTACATGTGCCAGACAAAGATTCCAGGTCCAACAAGGAGATTTGAGTGATAAATTGCCGAAATACATACGCAAACGAAAAAATAGAAAAAGAACACCGCGCCAAGTCGTGTGAAAGCAGCAGTAAAGCACCCACCCCCCTGCTCTGGATACTTCCGAGGTGACTCGATTGATGCCGAGCGCCTGGTTTAGTTGCCCGGGAAGAAAGGCCCAGCAGAGCCTTCAGAACCCCGGTTCTCGGACTTCCGTGCATGTTGAAATTTCGGGAACTTTGGACAGAACGACGCGAGACTTGGAAATAAGATCTTGCCGAGTGGGTGGCCTGCAAAGCATCCGGGTTGGAACGGGTGGCCACTGCCCAAAGAGCCCGAATCTGTCCGTGCTTATCTTGGGGAGGTAAGCTATTCAATTATAAATGAAGATGTCGAGCGAAGTTCTTAACTTTCCTTGAAGGCCTGGACTGGTCATGACGGTTCAGACGGCCTCTGTTTCCCTGGTTCCTTACGCTATTCTGGCCTTGCGAGACGCAGAGAAAAGAAATACCATACCAGTGATCAAAGCCGTAATGTCCTTCGTGCTACACAGCTTGCGGGTAAAATATATGGCGTCCTGAGTCTTTAGTCTAGGGCGAGGTGTCAGTCTCGTGGATGGTGGTTGAAGTAGACCTTGGCCTCGGATCGCGTTCTGAGCCGGGCTTCACCCTACTCACGACTTCCTTCTTATCCACAACATCTACCCACCAAAAGCGGGTTGGGATTCTCAACGTTGACCTGGGTCCATCAATTTACTCCACTTTGAGGACTAAGCTAGCCGTTAGCGTTCGATACCATGCCGAACGCGACCTTGGCGAACGGCGGGCAGTGCTGATCATGTGTCGGAATCGTTTGAAGCCACGGAGTTCTTCGGATCGACGGCTATTCCTGTGGCGATTAGGGCGCTTCCATTAGAAAATAATCCAACTTCTTAACGCGGAGTTTCAACCAGGGAAGCGTTCGGGTGATAGCGAGGAAGGACACCGCCAACTCAGCGGGCCGGCGGACCAAATATCAACGCCTGGGGTCTACTCACCTTCAGCCTAGCCGATGATGGGGAGCGGAGTCCCTTGGCTCTCATGCATCGCAATTAATGCATCAATGGCCCTGTTCCTCTTCCAATTCTCCTGCGGACTGAATGATCTTCTGTTCCTTGCGAGCCAATGCCACTGACGGTAGATCGAGAGTCGCTGTTCGTAGATGGTTCTAGCCTCTCGCGGCCTCGGAAAGTGGATCATAACGCATTGCTTATTGTCCCGGTGTCTCCAGGTACTGAGTACGACCGGTCGCGGTACAATACTAGAGAGGAACGGGGCAGAAGTTGTGAGGGATGAATCCGTCTGGAAGGGAGGGCGAGATACGTACTTGTAAGAACCGAGGAAGTCGGTAAAGATTTCCTCTGCCTCTCGCTCTCCTTGAATAGTCAAAGCGAAGATGAGGGTGTGCTCTCTGAAGGCGCGTTTAACTCCAGGCATGGTGACGGAGTAGTTGGCAGCTAGCCAAAGATCCAAAGTAAGGTCCATATATATGGTAACGGCGGAGATCTCGCAGAAGTCGCCGTGCTTCCCAGATGCCTATACGAGCGCAACATTCCACCGAGTATTTGACTGAATAGCGCTACTATCAAAGAATCACATTTTCAGAGAAGGTCTCTTGACTTCAAGCTTCATCCGACAACTTTTCAGGTCGACTAGAAATTTATAGCCCGTCGTTCTCAACAGATTTCACTCGAGCGCTGAAAATATGTTCGTGGGATACCGGTATGGCCCTTGTTCCTCGTCCATAAACGACTTTTTATGACAGTATTTTTCACCGTGGATGCTTTCTTCGTCCCAGTGCGGCCGAAGGCTGGGGCGTAAAAACCTACGCCAACTCCCTGGTCATGCGTTTCGGGTGTTGCCCACATCTTCAGTAATCTAGGCAAAAACAATCTTTCTAAAGTCTCAAGCAACTCAAGGAATGTGAAGGGGGCCAGTAACGGAGCAGCTTTACGGCGGGCACTGATTAAGGGGAAGGGTTAGCTGAGATGACGCTCCTCCCATCGATCTCCGTTTCGCAAAGTCTTCAACGCAAATTCCCTCCTCTATTCCTTATTTAATATATTTTAGGAGAAAAAAGCTAATCGGCTCCCTCGGCTTGATAGAGTCTCCAAGAGGAGCGGCTGGAGAATGTTTACTAATGAATCGTGTATTGCAAGGGCCAAGGCATCCTGATTGGAAAGGTATGAAAAGTAGGAAGCTGCCTATACTTAGAGAGCGGGCGTGATGTTTCATCACGAAAGCACAGCTCACTCCGCATCGCAACTCTCGCAGCGCGTATTAGGTATATAGATCATTTAATAAGCCAAGCGGGTTATTACTGTTTACAAGTCGACTCTCTACAAAGAGAAGGGCACTTGCCTACAGGCTCTCATCTCTTCCCGTAGTTTTGGTGTCATCCAATCTGGTCCGCAAATATTGTACTACTTCATTTTGCTTAGTCCCATATGAGAGTGGAGCTCAGGTGGGTATGCGCCTCACTCCTCATCAAATCACCCGAACGCTTCCTCGGTTGAACAGCTCCGCTTGGATCACTCTTCCAACTGCACCGTTCCATGGGAAATGTGCCGGTCCGTCGAACACACCGGCCCGAAATGATTCCGACCCAAGCAGACAAGAACGCAAGGTGCAGAAACAACTCTGTTGCCGATGACGAAAGCGACGGAGATCCGAGTCAAACTCCGCTTGACCTCGCACCGGATTTCCCTTTGTCCGTCAGCCGAGCTTGGTCAGCTGCCTAACGGAGTTTGACCTCGCTTTCGGCTCTCACCGGCAACAGAGGTGTTTCTGCACCTTGTGGAAGCGCGACCCGCTGTCCAGCAATGCGGTTAGTCATGGAAACATCGACATACTCAAATTAAAACAACTTGATGCCCTAAGGTTCATTCTGAAAATCGAACCTCAGGTCTAGTGAGTGGAGGCTGTGGATTGAATGAGAGCTGTGCGTCGGGTGCATCCAGCAAGGCTAGAACAGGATCCGTACAGCAAAGGCCTTCAGGCCTCAGCATCCTTGTAGGCTTCGAATCTGGAGTTATAGACTTCATTCTGCATCTGCAGTGACTATTAGTACGGTTCCGAAACACCAAAGACGGACGGATCCGGGGCTTCTGGGTGGTGGAGGCCCATTTCGACCCGGTATCTTGTAGACAAACTACTCGCCAGGATATTATTTCCGGGCCTGGCGTCGCTTGTTTTCCAAAGGCTCCGAATTCCCGATATTCCGACATGCACAGAACTCCAAGAACTGGAGTCCCGAACGCTCTTCTGGGAGCCTTTCCTTTTCCAGGCAACCCACCATGACTAATACACGGAAGACCGAGCACTTGACATCAATCAGGTGACCTAGGCAATTTCCGAACCCGCCAGTGGGCAGACCGATCTTGAAGACTGTCTATATTGCCCTCTGGGAAGTTCCAGTGGCCCGTGCGGTGTCCACGTTGTTCGTCAGGGGCCCGAGCCCCGCACGGACCGCCACGGAAGCGATATAGGGGAGAGGGGGAGGAAACCGAAGCCGAGAAATGTATCACGTCGGAAAATCGCGTCGGGGCACAGTGGTTTTCACCAGATTGCTCTCGGAATTCGAATTGGACGGGACGGTTGGAGAGCGTTTTGGACGGGAGGAGAGCATCCTGAACCTGCTTGTGACCTGCCCGCACCTGGAAACCATCCATCAGAAGACCTTTCGGAGGGATACCTGATCCGGTGCGAGTAGGTTACAAGAAGAGTTGAGTGCCTTTGCGACTTGGTGGCCAGGCGAACGTCTCCGATCGCGAGGGTATCACCAGCCGAAGCAGGAAGAACGCATTTCTTGACCCCTTTGCCGACGGACCGCTCCAAGTACTGCGTCGGGCGACTCATCTTTTGCCCTCAGAAGATGCTACACTTGTGCGGTGATCTGACTTCCTGTGCGGTGGGAGAAGAGGGAAGGGGTCGGATCTGAATCTTCAACGTCGTCTTGCAGCCAATTTCGCGAGGCTGGCGCCTTCCTGGATCCATTCCCTATGTCTTTGTGTGAAGTGGAAGCAAGGGATATTCTTAGTGAAGTTGAATGTCGTGTGCGGAGACTGTGAGAGGGTTCAGTCAGTCGTCGAACTTTGGGCGGCAGTCGAATCCTTAACTGAAGGGGTTTCGACTCTCTCCCCCTCATCGTAATCATCCCATTTCACCGCTTTTGCCTCCAATTCTCGCTCACGCGCTCCAGTCCCCAAGCGGTGGTCGTTATACCACCCAAAGACCTCCGTCGTTGGCTGCTCGGTGGTTTCCGGCACGCTCGCTGTGGTACCACTCAAATCTGACCACCATCTCCCTTGCTAGCATCGTGTATCCCAGACTGAAGAGGGGAGCGCGGGCATCACCGGTCTTCAGCAAGCATCCATGCTTTGCTCCGCCAACTGCGCACCACTCGCTTGAGACGTCGTCAGCCCATGCGTCATTCGACGGCACACACAAAGTAGCCTCCCCTGTGAACTGGCGCCCTCCGACCTTCCGAATAGAGGTGTCTTCTATCATAAGCTTTGAGACCAAGACTCCGCCTCGCATTCACGAAGGAGACGAACTTGCGTTTCTGCCCGACTAGTCTAACAACACCTGAATTACGATCCATCGATTACAACCGCCAAGTCGGAGACATGGATCCCAATAATTGTTAGTCCTTGTGCGTTTGGATTGAAATTCTCTTGACTTATGCCCAGTCATATGATAGCGATGTACACGATGTTACTCCACAAGTGAGGTCCTTCCTGAACTCTTTTTCTTCTCTCTTTCACTTACAATATTCCATCTCTCTACAGTTGGTACGGGTCTGCCAATACGATTAGAATCTCAGGCTCACGTCTCCTCATGAAAAGGGCCCAAAATAACAATTCGTTAAACTCCATGGCATGGGAGGACGTGGCATCTGGCAAGAACCCTCACACAATTTGGACGTCGGTTCTTAAACGTACGTGGGTTCTCCCTGCGTTTCTCGTCGCCGCTGTAGACTCACGATTCATTCCATGTTGACGTTGACTGTCTCATCCACAGTAAATGGTCAAGGGAAGTCTTTATTTGGCTGACTGACAAATGAAATCCTTTGAAAGTCATTCCACTTTTAGTGCTCGGCTCCGGACGTGCCAGACGGAAGAAACAAGCAAGGAACGCCGCCGCCCAACAGGCCCTCATTGCGATGGGCATCGTGGACGACGTTCCGCTGGATGAATAGATGCATCTCAGCTCGAGGGCATTCCCTGATTTAATCACGTTGTTGGAATTGTTTGGCAATGGGATCATGTTTCTCGATCGGCTGCTGTGTTGCCCTGGGACCGTGGGGCATCCGATGCTGTCATGGACCCATATGCGAGAGGTTCCAAAAGGCGACCGGATTTCTCGGCCAATGTTTGCCCTGAAGCTTGGAGATTTGAAAGCAGGTACATTACCATCTCAAGAAGAAAAAAGATAGGGGATGTCATTAGCGAAAAGAAAAGGTTTTGTTTCCTCGACTGAAGGAGTCACATCCTGTCACAGCCCCGTCTTATGTCCGCCAGTAGTCTCTCGGGTCAGACGTCAACCCTCCGATAACCTATTTGTGTCGCGTGGGAATCAGGCGAGCTGGTAATCGTCGTCGTCGTTGCTACTGTAACTCCGTAACACGTGACGTCAGCTTACATGTAATAGAGTAATGAGTGGCAAAGACTCATGCAGAGGCAATACCGGCGCCGACGACACCAGCTCCGGCAGCGTCACCAGAGAGAGCCAAACTTCTTGATTGGAATACCGCCCTTAGCGCTGTTGGACATATTCCCGGCGGCTTTACCTTCGTAGGCACGTTCACGATAATTCGAGCACTCGGTGAAGTTGCCTTGAAAGACGAGCCACAATGCGCGGTCGGATCAACTAACACTCGTTGAAACATCCAATGGATATCATAATACTGCGCGACCCTCGTGAAGCATGCCCGGAGTTGTCTCAACGGAGACTAACTCAACAACACAAACGATCCTTGGCCCCTAAAGGATATAGCGACGCAGCCCGAAAGCCCGCTTGCGGGCAAAGGAGCTGCGCGCGGAAGGAAAGCTTTGGTAGACGGGATAGAGAGGGTTACTCAAGACGGAGGGTCCGAGGGTCAGCGATGAAGCCGCCCCATCTCAAGTTTGTTTCTTGGGGGTGGGGGGTGACCATACCGCGGGAACCACAAGTCTGCCGCCTTTGAAGTTCGACCACTGCCTTTTCTTCTCCTTCCCTTTCTCCCCGACACAACTCGTTCGAC
Organism: Tulasnella sp. 424; assembly: GCA_019633425.1. Lineage (NCBI taxonomy): Eukaryota > Fungi > Basidiomycota > Agaricomycetes > Cantharellales > Tulasnellaceae > Tulasnella > Tulasnella sp. 424. The sequence goes on along the minus strand of WSUB01000073.1, from coordinate 50,554 downwards.
ATGCCTCAACCACTACCTGAAAATCCGTACCTTCCGGATTCTCCCCGCTTTCATGCCTACGAGCGATGTCTCGAACTCGAAAGATCTGCAAAGAATGAGTCCGACAACCGGTCCTTCTCGCCGCAGATGTATGGTCGTATCCTTGGCTACATGAGGCGCGAAGCTCCGACCAGCGATGGATGCGACAACGTTCAGAGCGAGATAGAGTCACTTGAACCCGACGAAGCACTACGCGCTCTTGCTCAAGTTTACGCCACGTATTTCCTTCGGCTAAGTAATATCACTGCACTTTGTCACCGTTTCCTCCGCCGACGACGGCTTTGCATACAGTCAGAAAAGCGAAGGGCCGTACCCAGGGAGCTCCTCTCACCCGTCCCGCTCATCCTTTGATGATACTCAACAGACGATTATGTTCCTGCTGGAGGAAGCTCTGAGATCCAATTCTGCAGTAAAGCAACTGGTAAATCATCCGCTCAGAAGCCAGCTCCGTCTTCTCACCCATGCCGACGTCTCCTCCTTAAGGCACCAACACGCGACAACTATCGTTGTGTTGTCACCGGTGCATACGATGGAGCGACATACCAAGAGCGGCGCAGGACAGACCCAACATTCAGAGCTCCTGCAGAGTTGAAGTTTTTTTTGGGTCATCTGCGATAAGTGGCTGAAGGCGAAGGAGAACGTGGGACTACTCATTCTGCTCAGATGCCTGGAGAGTGGAACTTGCTGACGTCATCTGCTATGGTCGCCGAGAAAGCCAGTGGAGATGCTGCGGGACGCTGTAGTTAAGGTCTAGCTCGTCACTCGATGTCATCAAGTGGGAGACCATCACGGATGCACCTCGCTCCTCACCAAATTATCCGAACGCTCCCTGGTTGAACTCCACGCTAAGAAGTCTCGAATACTATTTAATGGCAGCGCCCTACTCGCAACAGGAATGGCCGTCGATCCGAAGAACACCGTGGCTCCAAACGATTCCGACACATGATAAGCACTGCCCGCCATTCGCCAAGCTCGTCCTGGTCACGGTATAGAACGCTAGCGGCTAGCTTAGTCCTTAAAGTGGAGTAGATTGATGGAGGTCAACAGAATCCCAACCCGCTTTTGGTGGGTAGATGCTGTGGATAGGAAGGAGGTTGAGAGGCTGAAGTCCGGTTCAGAACGCGATGTGAGGCCCGGATCAAGTGGGTTTACTTCAACCACCATCCACGATACTGACACCTCGCCCCAGACTAAACACTCAGGAGGCCATATATCTTACTCGGGTTTGTAGCACGTGTCCCGCAAAGTCAGAATAGCGTAAGGAGCCGAGGAATTGAAGGCTTTCAAACTTCATGACCAGTCCAGGCCTTCAAGAAAGTTACGAACTTCGTACCTCCTCAAGACCAAGCTCGGACAGAATCCAGCTTTTGGGCATCCCACCGTTCCAACCCGGATGCTTTGCAGGCCACACACTCGGCTAGATCTTATTTCCAAGTCTCGTGTCGGTGATCTTTTCAAAGTTCCCGAAATCTCCGACATGCATGGAAGTCCGAGAATTCCGAAGGCTCTACTGGTATCCTTCCTAGCAACATCCACCATGACCAATCATTGAACTAGGACGCTCGACATCAATCGAGTGACGTTGGAAGTATTCGAACCAAGCAGTGGGATGGGTGGTTTTGAATGCTGGTCCATGTTCCTTGCTCCGGGAGCCTCCAGTGGTTTGTGGAGCGCCAGTGTGGTTTTTCAGGGGCTGACACGCGACGGGGACCTTCAAGGCTGGGGACCGCGGAGGAAATACGCCAAGAGGGAGGAGACGTTGGGAGAGGAAATGCACCACGCCAAGAAATCGATTTTCAACAGGTTGCTCTTCGGACTTCGGACTCGACGTGATGGGCGGAGAGACTGGGGAGAGAACCATCCTGAACTGCTTGTGATCCCCCATAGACAGGAACGATCCATTGGAAGACAGTTCAGAGAGATTACTGATTCGGTGCGATTAGGGGACGGTGGGGGGAAGGCGGCCTTCGGGATTGGTGGGCCAGGAGAGTGTTCATTCGGGAGGCTCCTACGCTACGATGATGCCTTCTTTGGATGCATTCACTGTATCTTTGTGTGGGCTGCAATGAGTGCATCTTCTCAGTAAGGTTGTATGTCGTGGGCGGAGATGGTGAGAGGCGTCAGTCAACCGTCGAACTTTAGGACGAAAGTTGATTCGAGGTTTCAACGCTTTCCCCTTCCAACGTTTTCATCCCATCTCACTGTCCTCTACCAGCACTCCCTGTCTATGCGTTCTAGGCCGCAAGAGGTAGTCGCTACTCCAGCCGGGGACCTCAAGTCGCTCCCTGCTCGGGTGTTTCCAACACGCTCATCGTCGTACCTTTCAACTCTGACCACATCTCACTACCGGCATCTTCTCTCTCACAAAGTCAAGGCCAACTGCATCACAGCTTCCGGTTCTAAGCCGTCGTGCCTGCGGTACTCTGCCATAGTTCGTTAATCGCCTAGCACTTCGTCCGCCCATGCCTCTTTCAACGGCACGCACATACTCGCCTCCCCCTGCGAACTGGCGCCCTCCGACCTTCCGAATGGAGGAATATTCTATCTCAGACCTTAGACTAATACTCGCCTTAGCGTTGCCTTCACGAACGAGACGAGGCCTTTCCGTCAACGAGCCCAACGAAAAGCGAATCAGGATCTTTCGATTACAACTGCCGCCTCGGCGACATGGATCTCCACGATTGTCGGTCCTCGTTAACTTAGAACGCAAATTCCCTCGACTTACGCCTAGTCATGCGATAGCGACGTACACGATGCTTCTCCACAAGTAAGCTCCACCCTAGTCTCTTTGCGTTTCTCTTTCACATGTTCCATCTGTCTCCAGCTGGTACGAATCAGCCCAACCTGACGAGAGACCTGGACTCATGGCTCTTCATGGAAAGGGCTCAACACAACAGACTGCTGAACTCTCTAGCCTGGGAGGACGTCACCACCGGCACGAACCCCAACCTAACTTGGACGTCTGTTGTTAAAAGTGCGTGGGTTCATCCTCAGCTCACTCGTCGCTGCTGTGTACTCACGATTCTCTCGTATTGGGCTTATCATTCACAGTGGATGGTAAAGGTAGGTCGTTATTTGCTGAGCGACAAATGAAACTCCTTCGGTAGCTAATGCACCTTTAGTTCTCGGCTCCGGAAGCGGTGCTCGGAAGAAACAAGCAAGGGGTTTCGCTGCCCGACAGGCCCTCGTTACTTTGGGTATCGTGGATAACATTCCGCCGGATGGATAGAGGTACCACGACTCGGAAGCGCTCCCGATTTAGTCAGCCCTTTGGAATTATTTGGAAATTGCATCATTTTTCTCCATCACTCTCAGGGTTGCCCGTATTTCTTGGGACAATCGGCATCCGAAATCGGTTTAGCTCAGAAACCTTCCAGATATAATAACCTCTTTGGGACAACTAGCCATGACGTCGACCACATACTACGTCATTTGGACAATCACAAATAACCTGTCGGATAGTTTTTGGGTTAGAATTTTGATCGATATTTCTCTTGGTTTCCTAATTTGTTGAAAATTTGATTTCGGTGAAATATATTTTTACATACGATTGGTATTTGATTTCATTATAACGCTCGCCTCGTCGATCCCTAAAGAAGCGAGAAAGTATCTCCCTTCTCCAACCCATTACTCACGGGTATTAATTCACGCAGGACTCGACCCTACGACACATATCTGCTTTTCGTAGTGTGAGCGAGGTAACCCTGCAACCAACCGAATTACTGTGAGGCATTCTGGGAGAAAAGGTCTATGGATGTGGAATTGCAGAGCGAATTCATGTAGGAAGTACCTCATCAGACCTGTCGTCTCACAACCGGCCAGGATGTGTCCATGCGTGGCATCATAGTTTGGATCTGGTCGGCTTGACACCAGGCTCCCCGGGGGTTCCCCACATTTAATTAGCGGCCCGTGTGCATCATGCGAGGACTATACGGGGATCAAATTATTTCGAATGGAACTACTAAGGAGGTAGACTGGAAGTCGATCGAGGGCCTTACTATAACTTGGTTGTTTTCTCCCTCGAACAGCTCATGCATATAGCCAAGGAGTGGTGATAGTATTTTTCCCTTTCGGCAACTACATTCGTGACGTTACGGGCCTTCGGGACCCTGGTGTTCTCGCCCACCCTCGCTTTACGTATCGGGAGGTCCCTATTCAGAGCGTTCCTACGACCATAGTGACGGTGAAGGGCTCTCTCTCCCTCTCACCTCTCACACACACATGGCATCCAGACGGCGATCAACTCTCGAGCAAATCAGTCACCTGAGTAACCCTGGGCGGTTTGTCATCGACAGGACCACGCAGAAACACGTCCGCCTTTCCCTGTCTAGACGTTTCTCGCTAGACTCGGGACCCCTAGCGACTGGAATGGTATGCTGAGGGAATTCTTCTCATACAATCGCCAACATAAAGCGAAAGCCGTCAATAAAGCTCCCAATAATATCATTATCAGTCATTTGGCTTAGAAGCCTCTCGAAGGGCAACTCTCGAAGAAGGATGTTCTCCTGTGTCTCGGCCAGCATCGATATCGTGGCAGGTACACGCTTCCTTGGAAACGCTCGTGATCATGGTTTTATCTGGCCGGGTTCGATTAGTCCTTGTAACTGCAAAAAGGTGTTGCGTGGTCTTTCGATTCGACGTTGTAGGACATGGGAAGGAAATGCGATTGTCAAGTGAGATTTTCCTTTATCGTTGTGTTCGGCATCTTAAGATCGAGTTATAAGGAGGAGGAACCAACGAAGGCAACGTGGAGCCAACCTGAAAGGTGCTGTCCGAAGTTTATCGCAGGCGATCGTTACTGTATCGGTCTCGTAACGCGATTTCTGAGAACAAGGTCTTGCCAATGCTCTGAAATGTGAGAAAGAGTCACGGATAAAGCAACAAACGTCTTTAAGGCTAGCGCTTGATTCTGCCTGCGTGTTGAAAGATGCACGCAATCAATCGAATTACCACCAATGCGATGGTACAGGACACAAGACCGAGGATAGACTTGGGAGTTTAGACGGGAACTCCAGTTTCTGTGAGCTTCTCCGAACCAAACCATGCTTCAGGACGTATAACTCTCCCGCCCGAACCGGTTTCGAAGCTTCTCTCGTCCTCTCCCCTGTCGATTCTCTCATATTCTACGCCGCGCCTAACCTTTGTGAGCTGCCCCCGGGTTAACAGTGGCTTTAGGTATTGCGCGCAGAAGGGGAAGTGATGGGGGTAGTGCGCAATGTGCCTGCCGTAGTCGCGCATGGTTTCTATCCCCTGCATCTCATTGCCGCTCAAATCCCCAAACCGTCCAGAATGGTGCACAAAATCATATTCTAAGTGAATGTGCACTAATAGTTCGACAAATGGCAGGCGGGTGCAAAAAGGTTTGAGCGCGTAAAGGAGTCTGACGTCACACGTTATTGGCATTGGGAATTTGGGAGCCTGGTAACGCCCATCGTCCTCGAACCGATACAGCCGCAGGTACCCGTGCCTACATGATCGCGGCAGAAACAAGTCAGCAGATAAGAGTGGAGCTCAGGCTTCCTTGCTGACGTCATCCGCTCCCTAGGACTTGCCTGATGGAGCTGGCGAAACCAGAGGCTGACTAAGCGGAGAAGATCAAAGAGGGTGAAGATCGAGAGCGCCGAGAGCGCCGCTCTCGATCCAAAGACAGCAATGACATTGATTGCCCGCGAACTGAGTGATGACGTGGTGGAGGTACCGGACGGGCGTCGGGCTCTTATTCGCGTTTCTCGCTTTCGCCCCCCTTCTTCTCTCTCATCTCGCTCCTCTACCGTCGCTCCCATCAATTCTACAGTCGCGCAGTCCCCCCCCCCCCCACTCCTCTGCGCTCCGAGATAGGTTTCCTATAGGTTTCATCTGGTACCAGTCTCGTTGTCAGGGGGTTTCGCGCCTCAAACGAGACTGGTGACCCGAGGGAAATGGTTTGTATTCGGGTCCGGATACTAATTAAAGGCTGCTTGTGAATCCGAATTAGTTTTCCGTTGTGTAACACCAACGTGTATTTCTCGGATTCCCCACCAACGCCTCGATCCGGATTTTGGGTCCTTTTCGACACCATTTCTCTCAATCCCCCCCACGTTACGTTATGCGTTGTGCTATCCCACACACTGGAATAGGTTCTAACAGTTATATTACACCTCTAACTATGTCTAATCGATGCTTAGTGAGCCTCTGGAATTCGAAACGCAGACGGACCCTTCGGCTAGTCTAATCTAACGAGTCGGCAAGAGCTGCGATTTTCGATGCACCAAGTGGGGACGTGCCTTGCTCTTCATCAGATCACACCGAACGCTCCCCGGTTGAACAATCCCGCTTAGATCACTATTCTATCTGTAGCACTCCAATCACGAAAGGAAGGGCGTCGATCTCTAGAACACCCGAAACGATCCCAACAGAGAAAAGGCACTCCCCGCTGTCTGACAATGCGGTATTAGTCACGGTGACGCTGGTATACTTAAAGTAGTACGACTTCATACACTCAGATCCATTCTGAAGGTCGAATCTGGGGTTTGGTGGCTGGAGGTTGGTGGTAGAACGAGAACTGTATCGCAGGTGACGCCCCGTTCGGAACGTAACGCGACTGCAAGGACTTCAATCACCGTACCCCATGGTGACACCCTGTCCAGGCTGAAGAGTCAAGGCACTATATATTCTGACCGCAGTATGTGTAGGATAGAAGACATTACGGTCTCGATCGCTGGCGTGGTAGTTCTTCTCTGCACGCCAGAACAACGGAGAACTCCGCTCGCCGGGATTTATTTCCTGGGCTTTGTGTCGTAGGCCTGTCCAACGGCCTCGGATTCCAGATTCCGACATGCACAGAACGCAAAGAACCGGAGTTTCGAAGGCTCTTCTAGCAATCCTCTCCTTTCCTGGCAACCTCCACCATGGCCATACAAGAAGGAAACCGGACGCTCGGCGTCAACTGGGCGACCTTGACGGTTTCCCAACTCTGCAATGGGATGAATAATGTGAGTATTCGTCTATGTTCCCTATCTCCGGGAGGTTCGAATGATTTGCACGGTGTCCCCTCTGTTACTCGCGGTATGAGCCTCAACACCGACGGCCGACACTTGAGAGGGAGCCGAACGGAAATGCGGCAGCAGAGAATATGTACGGCGCCAAACCCGCGTCGAGTCCTGATGGTTTTTATCAGGCTGTTCTTCGGAGATGAAATGGGCGGAGAGCGGGCGGGACAGGAGAAGAGGGTCCTGAACCTGCTTGTGATCGCCCCACCGGGAAATCATCCGTCGGAAGACCTTTCAGAGGGATACTCGATCAATTGTGAGCAGGTTACAAAAGGGGGTGAGTGCTTTTGGCGGATCAGACGAGTGTGTTGATTCGTGAGGGCTTCACTAGTCGGAGTAGGAAGAACATAGGATCTTTGGCTTTTTTACAGATGGACTGTTCCAAATACTCCATCCGACAATTCATAATTGGTCCTCATAATGTACTCTACTTGTCCGGTGGCCTTACGGCCCGTGCGATGAGAGAAAAGGGATCCGAATTTGCAACTGCCGTCTGGCAGGCCATTTCAGGACGATGGTGTCCTCCTGAATGCATTCGATTTGACCTTAGGTAGGCTGGAAGGAGGGGATTTTTTCGATGAAGCTGAATGTTGTGTGCGGGAATCGTCAGAGGTTCAGTCAGCTGTCGAACTTTGGAGCGGCAGTCGAAACCTTAACCTGAGGGTTTCGATAGTTTCCCTCTCCAATGGATTCATCCCATTCCACCGCTTTTTGTCTCCACTTCTCTTCCCTGTTTTAAATACCCAGGAGATAGTTATTACTCCGACCATACCTCTATTCGTTACCCCAGGGTTCTCGGACACGCTCGCCGTGGTGCCTCCCAAATTTGACCACCATCTCCCTAAGCGGTATTGTGTCTCATGAGCCAAAGTTGAGATGAGTGAGAATCTCCATTCCCAAGCAAGTACCCATGCTTTGTTTGTCAATTGTTCAGCACTTCGCTCGGCACCTCGTTGGCTCATCTCTCTTCTGACGGCAAATACAAATTAGCGTTTCTGTGAATTTGCGCCCCCTAGATCTCCCAAATGGAGGTGCGCTCCACTATTGAGACTAGGACTCACCTCCTCGGCTTTACCTTCACGGACGAGGGAAATTTCACCTTGACCGGCCCAACGACAACCCAATCACCTACAACCGCCGAGTCCGAAACATGAGCCACAGCGATTGTAAGCTCTTCTGTGCTTAGATTGAAAATTCTCATTTTTCACGCTGAGTCATGCTACAGCGACGTACACGATGCTACTCCACAAGTGAGCTCGTCATCCATGTCAGCCTCATCGCCTTTCCCTCTCTCTCACAAGCACACATTCCGTCTCTTTCTAGCTGGTGCGGATAAACGGAATATGATCAGGTCCCAGGCTCACGTCCCTTCGTCGAAAGGGCCCAAAATAAACAAATTCTGAACTCCATGGCTTGGGAGGACGTAGCAACTGGCACGAACCCGAACACAACCTGGACGGCTATTATAAGAAGTGCGTTTGTTCATTTTCGGATCCCTTCGTCTTGCTGCGGACTCACGATTATTTTCATGTCGGCGACCCCATTCATAGTGGGTGGTCAAGGTAGGTCTTTGCTTACTGACTAAGAAATGAAAGCACAGTTATCTCCAACGCACTTCTAGTTATTGGCTCAGGTAGTGGCACACGGAAGAAAGAAGCAAGGAACTTAGCTGCCCGAGAGGCCCTCGTTGCGATGGGCATCGTGGATAACATTCCGGAGGATGAATAGAAGCCACCATGGCTCAAGAGCGTTCCCTGATTCAGCTAGATGTCTGGGATACTGTGGCAATGGTATTATTTTCTCAACTCTCCGGGAGTTGCACACATATCTAGAGACCATGGCGATCCGATATGCAAAAGATGTTTTCTGCGTCAAAAAAACCGCCACATAAAACCGTGGGTATTCTCAGTTTACCGGTGATCAAAGCACTCGAATAAAATCCGCGATTTCTGAGACGATTGTATTTTGCTAAAAGTGAACCTTAACGATTTAGATATTAAATTTTTGTATTATAGGCTTTCGGTTTAAAAGGGGGATTTTATGATTTTTTCGACCGGCAAACCCTTACATGCGATAGACGATAAGAAACCGGCGAATGGCTACTCGATAAGCGATGGAGCGGACGGCGATAAGCGGGTGCGATTTTGGTTTTGACTGCGATTGGCATTTGGCGAAACACCCTTCGGCCTTTAACGAACCCGAAACTTCGACAAATCTGGCGACAGGTACCTCGTTCTATTCTTATTCTTAGTAGTTCCATTTTGTACCACTGCTAGCTGCGTTAATACACGATTCCCCTTTGAATAACCGTTGCAGTCGCATCCCTTTCGCCCTCCCTCGGAGTGGCGAACTCCCTCTTGGAGATTTCTTTACGCTTTTGATACTTTTAAAAGTCCTCGCTCACACAGCTCTGACGGTGGTATTAGTGTAACGAAATTTGCACTTCTAGGTAGCGTATGAACGCTCCTGAGAAGTCCGACCCGGCATCGAGCCTCACGAAGCCGAGCCCTTCCGCTTCGAGCGACAGCCTCGGAAAGCTTTCCTGCTATCTTAAATAGGACTAGCGAAAGTATTCAGAACCTTCAACTCTCGGAATTCCGACTAGAAGCCTCTTGTCGCGTCTCACTGCCGCTCCACGGCTCTACCTTTCCCCCCGCCGATACCGGACATTCCCGTCCGTCTTTCTCTCACTTTCGCATTACTCAAAATCAGTTTCCATCCTATTTCCTATTACATACAAGCCCTATCTACGGGTTTAAACTAAGTATTAATTCCTTGCCTGACCTACCTGTTTCTAATACGTTTCCATGCGGTGACTTTCCGTTTCTCACGGTTCGCGCACACCCCAGCTTCCGACTTGCAACGTCGCCGTTCCGGCGACAGAGGGTAGGTTGCTCGGGCAGAATCACTAAGAGCTTCAATTTAACTGCCTGCGTAGTCCGTGAGCAGGCAAGGGCCTCGCGTCCGCCGGCTGTCTCTCCCTTCGCTGAGTGCACTCGGTTCGTAACTTCGTATTAGATGTGGTTTCCGTGTCCGAGTCAGGCCATTCCCATCCACTATCTTACGGGTGAGTGGCCGAGTTAGGACAAGCCACGAAGTCTTCAGGCTATCGGTGCTCACAATTCCACCCGGGAAGTCGCATTCACGGGATTGGGTGGATCCGGATGAGCGGGGACTCGAATTTTACCGGCGGTGCTGAGGGGTGGACAGGCAACCCAGCATCATATTTCTTGAGATTATAATTTATCGTCACCAGAATTCGATAGATAATCCAAAGTTTCTATATTGAATAGGTGGCGGAGCTTAAGCCTCGCGTTTGGCGGCTGTCTCTGCTGAGCCGCTCGTCCTTCGCCGGATCACAGAGAAGGAGTGGCGTCATATCGCTTTTAAAATGCATTTAAGGAGTATAACGCATCCGGACGTGCTTGGGCGAAAGCCTCGCGTTCGGCGGCTGTCGCCGCCGAGACGCTCGTCTTTCGCCGGAGACTATATTATTGCCGACGGTGACCCTCGGCAGTGGCGAGCATACTATCATGTGGCGGGAAGCAGATACCTCTGACCTACAGGGACAGTACTACATGAAGACGCTCAGCATTTACCCAATAATGTAATGATCCACCTGTCATACCAGGTGAACAGGCGATCAAGCGGATCACACGATGTATACTACTAGTCTACTGTGCAGTATTATACGCATTGCATGCCATATATAAATGATTATAGTGTTATTTTTGTGGACATTTTACAGCGACACGAATTCGAGGTCGGAGGCCGCCGCTGATTGGCCACTCTGAGATATCACACCAACCGTGGGAGGTAGATGAGCGGGGACTCGAAAATACCAGACCTGGATGAGGGTTGGCGAGCAACCCAACTCGCAACAATCTCGTCAAGCACAAAACGCCAAGCAGTGGGGTGTCAAGGTGCTTCGTTTGGCTCTTCCTTCTTCCGGGGATGACACTAGCGTGGCCAATACGTAAGGGGATCGTGCAACCTAGGAAGTTTCTCAAGCCGGCCCGGGCGGTGGGATGGATGGTTTTGAGTACTGGTCTATATTCACAGCCTTCGGGAGATTTCAGTGGTACGTGCAGTTGCCCGTCGCTTTTAGGGTCTGAAACTCGGCCCCGGACGGGAAAACACTTGGCCCGAGGAGAAAATACAGTGGGAGGAAGATACCACATGTACACCAGGGGACCACGTCGAAGAGTCTCATCCAGCCGGTATGGATTTCATCAAGTTGTTCCCGGCTTTCGGTTGGAAATTGCTCGCGATTTGCTAGAACCAAGATGTCATCTACTACACTAGCGCTGAGAAGGATATCTGATCCAGTGCGGGTAGGTAAAAAGAGGGTAAGTGCGCGTGAGACCTGTGTGCTAGGTGAATGAGTTCATATGCATCCACGAGGGCTTCAGTGGTGAAAGCTGGAATAACGCGTCTTCTTGGTCTCTATATTGGTGAAACATCCCGATGCTGTATACGGCAAGTCCTCGTTGGATGGCCGATGGAACTTCACTTACACGGTCGCTCTGGCTGCTTGTGGATGGTCGAAGAGGGACCTAGGATCTAGCTCGAATCTGTCATTACCGTCTTGCAGCCTATTTCTGGACGATGGTGCGCTTCCTGGGTGTTTTTGCCCTAATTTGGGGAGTTTGTGAAGGAAGAGATCTTCTCAGTGAAGTTGAAGGTCGTGTGCAGAGATAATGAGAGGTTTTCGGTCGAACTTTGAGGCGGTATGTCGAACCCTTAACCGAAGGGTGCTTTAACGTTTCCCCATACATCGTTTTTATCGATACCATCCCTCCGTTTTTTTCTGTCTGCGCTGCTTGTCCACTCTTTTCAGGTAGCACGCGGTAATCGCTACCCCTGCCAGTTTCGATCTCGCTCGGGGGCTTCAACCACGTGCTTCTCGAGTTTGACCACCATCTTAACAGCTCGCACCTTGTCCACGCTTTTCAAGTAGCACGCGGTAATCGCTACCCCAACCAGTTCCGATCTCGCTTGGGGGCTTCAACCATGTGCCTCTCATGTTTGACCACCATCTCAACAGCCATCACCGTCTCACACAAAGCAAAGGCATGTTGGATAGGAATCCACGTAAGCCATTGTGTCTGCTTCATTCGTGTCTCTTGACCCTCGTCGGCTCGTGCCTCGTTCCTTCTAAAGGCATGCTCCATCTCAAGTCCGAGAGCAAGAGTTACATTACACTTCGCCCCGACAAACGAAACGAGACGTTCCACGTTGACTTGGTCCAACGACACTCGAATAACGGGCTTTTGATTCCAAACCTCAACCCAGAGACATGGAACCTCACGGTTGTTAGTTAACGTAGACCGCGAAATCCGGCCTTGGCTTACGTCTTCTCCTGCGATAGCGACGTACACGATGCTACTTCACAAGTAAGCTCCCACCCAGCGCTCTTGCCCTTCTCTCTCACACACACGCATTCGCTTCCCTCCAGCTGGTACGAATCGTCTGCAACCTCTCTCGCAGGGGTTCAAACTCATGTTTACCGCCTACAAGGGCTCAAATCAACAACCTCCTCAACTCAATGGCTTGGGAGGACGTCTCATCTGGCACAAACCCCAACATAACTTGGACATCTGTCGTTCGGAGTACGTGGGTCCGTCCGTTGCTCAACTGACCCGCTGGGCTCATGATTTCCTTTTCCCGTGGGCGGCTCGCCGACAGTGGACGGCAAAGGCAAGTATTTCTCTGCTGACTGCTAAGCGGCAGGCTTTGACGGTTGACACTATCTTAGTTCTCGGTTCCGGGAGCGCCCCTCGGAAGAAACAAGCAAGGAACCTTGCCCCTCGACAGGCCCTCGTTGTGATGGGCATCGTGGATGACATTCATCCAGATGAATAGATGCGTCTCAGCTCGGAACCCCCCCCCCCAGCAGTTGGGCTACTCTTTTGGAATCGTTCTTCCCGATGGCTGCAGGCGAAGGCCTTGGCCTTGTGTCTGCGGGCGTCTGGAGTTTGTTTACTGTAAAAAAAATCGTTCATGAATGAAAAATGGAATGTGATTAGCCCTTCCGAGATAAGCAGCTATGACCGCATATGTGAGGTTCTCGAGATCAAAACACGGCCCATTGAACAGATGGATCCAGGATGGTTCGTGGATCCCGTCCCTTGGATAGAGACTTTTCTCTTGGTATTTCTGATTTGTTTTGCATTAACCATCTTACAAATAAACACGACTCTGCGTCTCAAACTCCTAGGACAAAACCATACTCAATCCAAGTTTAGATGGAAAAGATGCGTTTTCCTTTGTTGGTCGGGCTGACTACGCCCTTATCCATATACTTACCCTACTGGGGAAGTATGGATGCAGTAGAAATGAACACTGTTCGAAGTAGTCCATCTCCTTTAGGTTTTGTCAGTGGGTTACTGATAAACTTCTTAATCCTTAGAACAGCTTGGAAAAATCAAAGTAGTCATTCAAGCCGAAGCTGCGTTTGCTCAAGTTGGCCGTGACAGAGCTCGCGCAGCGACCTTGGATATGATCGGCGACACCCACCTCGCGCGGAGCATGTACGACGAAGCGGAGGAATGTTACCGTCTCGCTCAAGCGATACGCCCGAAACTGGGCGATGTTCACGGTGAAGCTACCCAGTTGTTCCGTCTTGGGGTGTTGTACTGCTGCTAGGATCGACATGACGAGGCAGAGGAGTGCTTCGCTGAAGCGCGCGTCGCATACTCCAGGTCTGTCGACGAGGAAGGTCAAGCAAAGGCCTTAGATAGACTGGCGATGGCATGTGCTCTGCAACGGAAACTCGCTGATGTGCGGGTGGCTTCTATGGAAGCTCACGAAATCTACGCGCAGATGGGCCGGCCGATGAGTGCGGCGTGTGCAAGAAGTTGGGAACTTCTCCTACTTTCTGTACAACCTATGGGATCGCTGTTTATAGATCTCATTCGAGTCGTGACTGCCGTCTGGTTTCTGTTCAGGTAAGCATCCGCGTTGTAAAGCACTGATCCTCTGTTTCTGGGACTAATGTCAGTCGATTTTCAGACAATTTCTCCAAGTCTTCATGCAATTTTTCCACAGTCTCGTCCTCTGACGTTATCTCGTTTACATTGGTGCGAATATGCTCTTTGTTTGCATACGGCTATTTCCTCGCTATTCTCTATTCATTCTCACATGCGACTGTCGTCCTACATATATTGCTTCCAGCGGTCGCCGTTGACGGATTAAGACCATGAAGACTCTGTCAAATGCTGAAGTTTTCTTGGAATGTGACTTCACGAGTGTATTTGCTGACCTTCGACTTCCAAGGGCAATAAAGATTTGCTCTCTGCAGTTTCTCTTCACTCGTGCCTCCATAACTGGGCCCTTGGGTTGCAGCGCCTTGTTCCCCAATGCTGTTAACCCTTCGATGTGGTGCTTTGGGAAGTTAATTGACTGCCTCGATTGACAAGGCTATAACTGAGGCCGATCATGAGAGGAAGCAGCAGCTGTCCCGTCCGAGAATCGGGAATCTCTGCACTCTAGTCGAGCTGCTGAAACTCCCGATGTTTGAGACGCTCAACGTAAAGGTCGTCGGGTTGCCGCAAAAGCATCTTGGCAGAATCGTTGCAAGTGGTGAACTCGCTTCAAATGACCGGTCTAATATTCACTCCGAATGAGTCCCGGCGCAATCTGTACCAAGACTTCTCGGAGCGCGTTCGCAAAGAGTATATTGCGGTGGCAACTACCTCTAGTTCGTTGCTGTTAGCCTGCTCTCTGAGTTGTGGGCGCCTTGATGGAAAAATCTCTGGACACCCTCTCCGGACACCCGCTCTCTGTACCCGTCGCACAGCCAGGAGAAGTGATTGAAAGGGCTCCCGCATGAGATAATTTTGGAGACGTCAAGGCAATGGCGCATCGAAGCACGATTATCCTCTAACTAGATACTATGCGAGTTCCAGAAGACTACGATGCAGTCCGTTGGGGTGCAGAAACACGAAAATCGGCCAAGCCCGCTCAGCGCCTCACCGGAGAAACGCTACCCTCCATTTAGGCTGTGGTATGAAACGGGATCCTGCGGTAAACATAAGGTAGAATCAGAGAACCCAGGTCAGCACGACCAATCGGAAGGCAAGCTCTTGCACGGAAAGCGGTATCGAGAACACCGACCAGCCGGGGGAGCGTACTTGCCTGGACCAGAGTTGGTACGTCTATTACCGCTTGTATATTATTAGTAGTGATAGCCGACTCGACCGTAGTCAATCTCGCGAACCGAGCGTCCTTGTCAAGGTAAAGGGCTTTCGAAACCGTGCTGGTTTTCATGAACGAGGCACTGGAGTAGTGAGTGACATCGGTGAAGGCCATGCAATACATATGCTGGTCGGCTGGGTCGATGCTATTGGATCCAATGTCGCTTTAGTTGGAGGACCCGGGAGCGGCAAGCGCGGTGACGAGAGGAGCGGATTCGGGAAAGAAATCTCAACGAGCATTACATGCGCCATTTTCGCGGTTTTAACGTCCTCAACAACGGTGGAGGAATACTTGAGGGTTGATCGGCTGAAACGGGGGGGGAAGATTTGCCTCCGTTGGTGTTTATATTGGAAACCTTTTTGACGGAATCCCCAGCCCCACATCACCCGGTCTTCTCGGTACACCCTAAGAGGAATCTGGAAGAAAAGTTCGATGTCGCCTCGTATCTCGTCCCCTCTATCGAGCTCGAGCGTTTACCACTTTGCGAGGGAGACGTCGCTCAGCTGAGGGTTTACTATGATGTCACGTTATCAAATATTTGTGGCGGCGTCTTTCGGCGACGCGCCTCGCCGCGTCGATTGTAACGCAGACTAATTAATGATCGACAGTGGACGCGTACGCCCGGACCCGAGTACCGTAACGGTCGTTGCCAGAACCCTCGTGGCAAGAAAGGAGGATTGAAGTATATAAAGCTGCTCTGGGCCTCGTCCTCTCTCCCAACTTTTGACGTTCCAGCCTCTTGCCCTCGCCCTCGTCACCTTGTCTCCACCTGCCCTTCCCTCGCTCCCACTCGTAACTTGCATCCATTTTGACCTACAAGCCCTTCGCCTATTACCATGTTCTTCAACCGTTTGCCAAGCTTCCCCGCCGCCAAGGTCGCTGCGCGTTTCCCCGAACCCGCCCATGCCGCCCATACCACTCCAACTCCATCGAAGAAGCCCTCGAGGCTCCAGAATCTGCTTCGGGTACTCCGCTTATCTCGTCCTCAGCCAAAGGTGATCTGTCTGGTCGTTTGAACCGTTTCAAGTCACGATGCTAATGCTCTTGAGGCAGGTCGAAGTACAATATCATCACCCTCAAGTGAATAATATACCTCCAGTGGCTCTTCAGGTTTGTGACGAGGCGGTTCGATTGTCTCTAACTTGTCTTCGGCTCACCAACCCCTTCCACTCGTCGTTTAGCGCCCTTTGCCAACAACGCATGAAGGCCCGACCCTCTCCACCTCTGCAAGGCCGTCGACCGGTTCGACGCCGTCTTACCTCCCCCACTCAACTCTCTCTACCACCCATCCTGCTCAACTCACGGTACCACGATCGGCCTCAACTACCCCATCCTACTCGAGTTCGCCGCCAGCCCCTTTCGTACCTAAATCTCCACTCCCCGCCACCCTCCCCACCACCGACCCCGCCGCGGTCTTCAAGCGGATAGCCTATCTCGAATCAACCGTCTCGCAACTCGAGCGGGACAATGCTCGGCAACTTAGCGAAACCAACGCGCTATTCGAAAACAAGATATTCCCTGGAATGAACACTTTCGCCAAGGAACGCGACGCCGAGAAGGCGGCCAGAAAGCTCGCTGAAGACCAACTGGCGGAGGAGATTGCGAGTCATGCGAAGACGGAGGAGGCGATCATCAAGGAACGGAAGCTACATCGGCAAGCGGAAAGAGCAAGACTTGAAGTCTGCTCTGATATGCAGCAAAGGAACGCCGAATTGCAAGCTGCTCTGCTCAACTTGCAAACCACAACCAACCTGCTCGACTTCGAACCGCTCCAAGAGTCGCTGGTCCGGCTCGGCATCGTCCATCCCGACGACCAACAATACCCGCAGACATTCTGCGTTGCTCCGTTCCTGAAGTTGGTCTGCGCGGCGGCGAAACGGGGTCCCAACTCGAAAGAAAGAACGGAGCTGAAGCACAACCAGGAGCTGGCAACAGCAGCCTATCAAGCCTTCGACCGGTCGGACGATGGGTATGGTGGTTCAGAGCGGGTCTCTGACGAACCCCCCAGGGCACTATCGAGGCCACCAGCTCCAACGCAGTGGTTCAAGAACGGAGCTACCCGCCCCAAAAGGTTTGTGCAGCTTCCTCGGATACCTCTTCGTCACGGCGTCTGACTGCCGACTCTGTCTGCGCCTTTCTATAGCTTTGCTTAAACTTTCAGCTCGTCTTATATACCCTTCCCCAGACTTGGTTTTCTGCCTTGTTTTCCTGTTTCGACCCTTTTCGTTACTTGCTTTGGTTTTCCCTCTAATTTCATCTTCATAGGCTTGTTTCTTCGTGTGGTTTCGCATCATCGACTCGGTTTTTTCCCCCTTCTCCTAGTTATCCTCGATATACTCGCAGAACCTGTCTCTTCCGCCTTTTTTGTATTCTGTCGAGTCTCCATCGGTATCTTATTCACCTTTTCTATTTATCTGTTAACGATTGTAAACGTTTCTCGTTCCGGATATTTATTCTATTTCTCTCCCACAAGTTGTTGCACTGGCAGAGGCCCTGGTCTTGTAAGCTTTAAATGTGACCGGATTCCAAATGCCCGCTAAACAGACTGTACCCAGTGATGGTCCTCCACTGTGCTTGTCCCCTAAACTCAAACATGTAGAAACACTCTGAAAGCTCCCAACTTGTGAAGGACTATTCCATTTGTATTAACCAACGGTTTCCAGTGGATTTTCGGATTTCTGAAGGATGTCAACTCCGTTCCGGAGTGTCACTACACAGAAGACAAGAAGAAAAAGACCAAAGAGGGACTCAAGTTTGTTTTGGAAATGCTGTTACAATGGGTAAGGGATTTCTCCTGATCATCATGGAAAATTAATCTAAACGCATACGGCATTGCATTACAGACTTGTGCGGATCGTGACTTGATCTCGAAACAGACTCCAGTCAGTCGCAAAAATAATGTGTAAAATTAATGTGCTAGATAAAGTATAAAACGAACCCGTCGTCCCAGACCGGTTTCAGGTGCGTCGTCAAGATCACACCGAATACGTCCCGACCACTCGTCTAGCTCCCAAGCACCTGAGTTCGAAGGAAGAAAGGCATGAAACTTGCTTTCGGCAATTAAGCAAGGGTCTACTGGGTTCAGGGGCTTGGCTATGATGCCTGCGAACGAGCGAAGAGAGGATAGGGTGCTCTTTTGACCGAACGTTATGAACACCGCTTCCTTCTTTCGTCGCGTGTTTCGAATTGCGCGGCCCATTCCAACGCTCATAAAATCTGTCTGGTCCATCTGCTCCAGATGGGCAACCCAAACGTCCGGGATAGAGCCTTCATGGAGGGAAATCTGAACGTTGATGATCGACTCGTTGTTGTGGATCGAGAACATAGCCGAGCTCCGGCTGCGGTCGTATATGAGTCGGGAGACGTTCTGCCCTAAGGATATGGGAATCATTGGCTTGTACCGGAAAGTCCATTGGGGCGCCGTCATGGGGATGTCCTCCGGGACGATAAGCGAATCGTGCCAAGCGCGTTCGGCGGGGGCGTAGAGTTCGATACGGTCCAAGAACATAGCGAAAATACGACCGTCAGGGAGCAATAAGACCCCTGCTTTGGGCTAAAAAAGCATTCATTTAGCATGCTTATACAAAAAGAAATACGATGCTCACCAAGTCTGCTGCTTGGGGAAGGAGAATAAAATGTTTGACCAAACCTCCGTCCCCTTCACCCCACTTGTGGTAAGTGAATACAGGCCTGCTTTCCGCGTCGAACGATAGTCTGAGCAGAGTATTCTTCACCAAAGAGAGTGATCTGTGAATCGGACCCGGACGGAATACCCGAAACGAGTGAAGGGTCTCCGCCGAGAGTCCACCGTTTGGGTTTAATATAACTTTCCAGATAGTCATATCTCGAGGAACGCGCTCGGAAGACGATGCTCGATCTAATGGGAGAGTTTGAGAAAATATGATGGCAGCCACTACTATCCTGTGCTTACTTGCTGGGCCAAACTCCATAGCTAAATGGAACTCTGTACATCCTAGCTTCAAATCCGTCGAAAAGGTCATTGCCCACACGTCTTGCACGGGCCGCCGCCGCTGAAATAGTGTTTGAGCTGTGATTTCCGGTGCATCGAGGTCGTAGTACAAGAGACGTCCTGTATTGTCGGCGGTAGGGCAAAAAAGCCAGCGACCGCCAGGAAGAAAAACTTCGGTGTAACCTCCCGGTGTGGGCACAGATTTGAAGCCAACCGCCTTTGGCGAGTTCCAGGTTCGCTCGAAGCGTACCATCCGGGTCACGAGCCTTTCCATCTCTTCTGCTGAGCGGGAGGGTAAAGAGTCTATCCATGAAAGCCTCCAGTTGTCTTTATCGTTGGTGATCCAGTAAAACGCGTCCAACCAGACCGCGAAGGTTTTTGAAACCCGACAGCACCGCCAACATGTCTAATAACCCAAATCTGTTAGCATCACCGAAGACAAATGGATGACTTGAAAACGGGACACTCAACTTGTCTCAGAGCAATAATTTCGGAGAAGTCCAGATTCAAGAATACTTGAAGCAGAACGTCGTCAGGGAGGTCAGAGAATGA
This sequence comes from Tulasnella sp. 424, assembly GCA_019633425.1. NCBI lineage: Eukaryota > Fungi > Basidiomycota > Agaricomycetes > Cantharellales > Tulasnellaceae > Tulasnella > Tulasnella sp. 424. The sequence continues at coordinate 30,766 of WSUB01000073.1, read as the reverse complement.
CTTGGGCGACCTGGCGCGGAGAAGCTGAGTAAGACGAGAGGATACCACGGATATGAACGAAGTAGCAAAGTTGATGACGGCTACCATCTGGAGTCCCGTGAATAGCGTAGAGTCTGGTGGTTAGGACAGGTCTTTTGTTTGTTTGTGATCGCAACGGCCGGGACTCGGAGATACTGTAGCTCCGCCGAGCTTGCTGGGGGATTGGGACGGAGCGACGTAACACAGAACGATTCACAGCACGACCTCTGATTCGGAAGCAGCGAGAGACTTTGAAGGATGCACTGGGCTTAATCGTGCCGAGTGGCTTTGGGATCGTCGCTCTGTAAGATCACATCAACCGTGGGACGTAGATGCGGCAGCTTTTTGCCTTCGGCTAGCAATCGAATCCCGATACCACCAGTTCGTAGCCATAGACGGAGACGATTTGAAAGGCTGAGGTCTCTGCTAAACGAATTCCCATTGTGACTGCATCACGCTGAAACGTCTACCAACTCGTACAGCACAGCGCCATCTCCGCGCAAGATGCGACAGCACGATTGGAACTATGTTCCAAATCGGTGATTTTGCCATGAAATCACCTATGCTTAGATGTGTTACATGGAAGAGACGGTTGGATTTTTTTGTTATCGAGGAGGTTTGCGTTTTTGCGAGTAGAAACCGGGGTCTTCTACCACCTCACCCTTCACTGGTTTCCTTTGACATGCTGTCCTCTAATTGCATGAAGCAAGAATGAAACAGAAGGTAGGTCTGCTCAGCTGATGATATTAGGCTGGCCATCCTATTGATCCTTAACTGACGGCAGCCCGTATTCTCGGGATTTCGGTGCCTCTTGATTTCGAATATCGGAAGCTGCTCGGAGAACAGGACGTTCATGCCAAGGATGCCAAGCCAACTGTTGCGCACATATAAAATCACCCAGACTTTCTCAAGCTACAGAGAAGAACGAGTAAGAAATCATGGTTTCATCTTCTCTCACAGTCCTTGCACTCGGCGCTGTCCTGTTCGCTGGGGTCGAAGCCCAGAGCGGACCATGGGGGCAGGTGCGCTTCTGATCATCAGCCCATCCATCCTATCTATTATGCTTATTGTTGGACTATGTCTCAAAACCAGTGTGGTGGACAAGGTTGGGCTGGTTCTACAACCTGCGTTGATGGTTGGACATGCGTCTACTCCAGTAAGTTGAATCGGAAAGCCGATCGTTCCATGAGTTTGGTTTCTTACTCATCATCACTTCCTCCCCTTTTTTTAACACGCTAGACGCGTGGTATAGGTCTGTCTCCTCTTCTCTTTTTAAACTTGCGACCAACTAACCCAGAGCTACATAGCCAATGTCTCCAAGGGACTAGCACCACGACATCAAAGGCAACCACGACTGTGAGTCACCTTAAATTTTGAATTTCCATGTGTTCAAATACCTAAATAATGGCTCTCCTAACCGTAGACAACTACCACTTCGCGCATCGTGGATACATCAACGACTACTAAATCGGGGGCAAGCACGACTTCCACCTGTAAGATACTCGAGTCCTCATCAATACCAGGCTGAGCCGTTTTGACGTCCTATTGCGTAGCATCGCAACCAATCCAGACACTGGTTGGAGACTGGCTCTGGATTCGTGCCGTGGTATGAAACTCTACTTCTTCGGTTCGGCACTAAGAACGAAACTAAAACTAAGCTCTCATTGGCCTAGGCCGCGCCAAACTTCCACAAGTATCTCAGGTCCGATGTCAGTTACGCTCCAGGTGACGCAATTCTCGGAGATTATACGACGGCCGCCCAGTTCAAGATCGTCAGTGGGCAGCTACAACACTATCTTCCTGGTGGAAGTACGTGGAGCTATAGTGAATCGATGATCTGGCTCCATCTAATGACGAATTTTTCTACTGGCAGGTGTCCTTTACATGCAAGTCGAGCCTCGCCCGGACAGCAGCGTGATGAAACTCAAGACGAAGTTTGCGTCGACACCCAATACATACGGCACATTCGCATGGTCGGGGGATGCGCTTACCTGGACCGTCTCTGGAATCACCCGCCCAAACAACGCCGCTTGGCTGGCCTGCACGGACGCAGCTGTCGGACCAGATCTCTATATCAACCTTGGTACTCGCTCATTTCATTCAGTCATGGACCAAAATGCTAACCACCCGCTTTCAGGGAACTACATGTACCAAACACCAGCCGGCTGTGCTGACCAGACCATCCATTAGTAAGTTATTCCTTCGCGATCTAGTTCTCCTCCTGACATGTTCCCCCGCAGCTATAACGGCGCTACTGCTGTCCCTAGAATCTGATACTCGTGAATGTGATATCACATAAATATATATTCCCGTCGGACGATGTCAAATGTGAACGGTGTTGCTTGCTGGCACGTTTGTTCAGATATTTCGGCAACGTCGTTCGTGCGTTGATTGAGGTGCGGCAAACGTGTGGACACCTCATTCTCGTCTATAGTAGAAATAGTGTACGAAAAAATGTCAAACAGCTTCCACGATCTTTCTGATATCGATGATCCTGCGCATACGCCTGTAATGTTTAATTAGAGAAAGGGGGATTTGTGCGCGGCGACTTGAAGCGGAGTCTTTGTCCGTGAGACCCGCTGTGGTGGTTAGAATCTCAACCGTCGACTTCCCGCCCACTTACCAGGCTTTGCTGGATGCTGAACTGTCCATTTGATGAATCTCAAGCAGGACAGAAACTCAATAGGCGCATTGCACGGGGTTGAATCTGCAAACCGCCCTGGCAAGTCGGACAAATCACGGTAAGCAGTCGTTTTCTTGATTTCTGGTGACGCCCAGCGCTGGTATTCACAAGGTCCGCGTCTTTACAAAACTACCCCGCGAACGTGCCACGGCATATGAATAACTAGGAAGCAACTTAACCCTGTAAGTGCCCTGAATAGAGGGGTTAGCCTGTAAGGCCAGTCGCTCACTCTCGGATCAACTTTGCAAGTTCTCCAGTCAACTTGCCAAAACTAGCTCGAATTTCGTGCGAGGGAGACGAGCTCATCCAGCTGGAATATCCGCGTCGTCTAACCAGACTCCACCCATGTCTGGGTTCGTGCCTGGTCCTTCGAATGGCAAGCGACGCGGAGGGATGGACCGCCGAGCTAGTTCCTCCGCATCGCCACGGCCCAGGAAGACAAGAAAAGTCTCGGATGAAGCATTCGTAGCCGCTTCGGCTTCAGAGTCGGACGAGATCGAGGAACTCTCGCCTAATAACGCCATCAGCGGACCCGGACCCGGAACACTTCGCTATCGGGAGGAGCGGGCTCGCCAGGCGGAGGAAGTCGCTTTAGAGGATCCTACAGCCGCAAGCGGAGAAGACTTCGACGATCCTTTTTGCCGATCACAGTCGAGAAGCTCAGATATTTCGCCGGATGTACAGCAGCGTCTGGAGGGGCCTTCGAAAGTAGAAGGACAACTCCAGGCCGTTCCTTGGAAGCAAGAGAAGAGGGTCTCCACTCTCAAACATTACTTCCCGCGGCGCGTCATATCGACAGACAGCTTCGATGAGGAAGGTACTGATGCATGGGAAGGGATCTCAGCCGTCCGGCAGTCCCTTATTCCTGTCGAGAAGGCCGTGCAGGTTAATTCGGTTCCAAATGGGATCGAAGGCAAGGGAGGGGGAACGGGGACTCCGGGCACGTCGATAGAGCATGCTATTCCTATTGATGAGAACGTAGAAGATGTGGCACAAATTCCGAACGCCATCCACTCCACGTCATCGGTTTCCAAAACCAAGTCTTCCAAAGGAGGTGCAGAGGAGGACCCGATAGAGGACTCGGATCACGAGAAGGAAGAACTCGACGAACTTGACGGGATTCCAATGCATCCACCCACTGTAGGGCGTAATGGATTCAGAAGGCATGCAATATCAGAGGCTCTTTCTCCATCCGTGCCTTCCGGCAAGGTTAAAGATATGCGGCAGATATGGGAAACGTTCTCAAAATCCACAGCTCCCCCATCGTCCGCTCCGCTCCCAGTGTACGGTCAACACAGCTCAACCAAAACACCAATTCCTGTTCCTCAATCTGGATCTCGCGGTCCAGCTGCATCTGGCTTCCGTTCACAGCAGAAACTTTCGAGGTCTATGGGTACAAGGGAAGATTCCACTGTACGTCTGACAGGTCCTTCAGCACCGACTTTGGGATTCAGCTAACTCTCAGGGGCAGAACCCTACGTCAAATAGCTCTGCAACTTCGAGTGCTATTAAGGCGCGGGGGAAACCCGTGTCGGCGTCTCGAAAGTCTAAAGCTGATCCAGACTCGCTCCTTCCGATCAAGAAGATGTACTGCTGTGGAAAGGCGTTCGAGTCGATGTCAGATACCCCTTCGCAACAATACTTTCTTCAATGGAGCCCAAACTCCCTGTATATCACGGATCAGGCGAGACTGGAAGCTGCTTCGTTCCCAATCAGTCGCCGATTAGGCAAAGCAGATCGATATACGTTCCTGTGGACGGACCTGCGGGATGTCGAGGTACGAATGTTTTCTACCGGATCTCGGAATTAATTATTGAGCTTGTTGTAGTGTTCCAAAACTCTGGGAGTTATCCCGACCATCCTGTCCTTCCGACTCCAGGACGAGATTCGGGACAAACTGGGCCTGCAAGAAGGTGAGAAGAAGGACGGTTGCCAAAATCTTTTTTCCCCCTATTTTTGACTGGGCTCGGTCTTTACTACACAGAGAACGATAAATTCGTCATAGAATTCGACCTCGACCATGAAGGATGGAATGATCAAGGGTATGGTCGCATGAAGGCTCGATTACGAAGCACCCCGGGGCTCGGGACCCGGGAGGTGGAGTAAGTCTGATCTCAAACCGTGACGCTGCAAATTTTGACTGATGTGGTTTCAACAGCCAGAGTGGCTCAGTAGCTGTGCTCGAATCAGCGCGCCTGCAGATGGAGCCCTTTGCTACTGAAGACGAAAACGCCCTCGCCTCATCCGCACTGGAGTTTGGAACAGGGGTACAACTGCAGGCTGGAGCCAGTGCCCCCAAAGGTTCCAAGACGCCATCCGAAAGCGCGAAACCAGCACCTCTCCGCCTTCGCGATAGAGCGGCTAGATCTAGAATGGAGGACCGATCGACGGATAGCGACGAGGCAAAGTCGAGAGCGGAAAGCGACGGAATATCGTCTACAACAAGGGAAGACGGTGCCGAGCTTCGACGCTCGAGACGTCAACGAGCGGCGGCGCCTGCTGTAAATGTCAACGACAATGAGCTGTATGTGGTCTCTTTAGCATCTTGATCATCGTCTCCGACTGACGTCGTAAATTAGTTTGTTTTCCTACCCGCCAGTCAATATAACCCGTGGTGACCTGTGCAGACTCGAACCCGACGAATTCCTGAACGATACACTGATCGAATTCGGACTAAAGTGAGCTGCTTTTCGAGCCTCCTTATTCTACTCCCCTCGTTTTCTAACCACAATTTGACACTGGAAGGCTTTGGCAAAACGACTTGAAAGAAAAGGATCCCCGCCTGGCAGACGATATTTGGGTATTCAACTCCTTTTTCTATAAGAAGCTTAGTAATAGGTTCGCCCATTTACTTGGTGTCTACGCGATGCCGATCTCATTACGAAGTATACAGGAAACTTGAGGGATATTCAAGCGTTCAAAAGTGGACCGCTAAGGTGGATATTTTCAAGAAAAAGTTTATCGTCGTGCCGATCAATGAAAAGTGAGTCTTGTAAATCACGGTTACTAACACTTGAGGCTGAAATTCTAACCTGGATAGTCTTCACTGGTATCTGGCTGTAATATACCGACCGGGGGCTTCCCTCTACCCAGTCACACAACCCCAAGCCCCTGCGACATCACCAATGACAAGGGCATCACTGAAGCAAGCTATTCAGACTCGGTCACGGCCGGTTAAATCCGCTTCTCCATCACCCCCACCGGAGATGGAGGCAGCATCCGTCCCAAACACGGATGTTGAGGACTCAATGGAGGTGGATCAAGAATTGCTCGGGGGCAATGATGCATTGAAAAGCCCGACTGAAGCCAGAGGACCCTCTTCTCCTTCGGTCGCTGAACCTCTCACCAATATGGATGTTGATGAGTTGGAGGAGGGCGTCGCTGCTGATGACGAAGGTGATGTGGAGATGTCATCACGTTTCCCCGAGCATCCTAGCGCCGAAGCCTCTTTCCGAACTCCAGACGCTGAAGGTCCTCGGGGACTTCTCGATTACGCTTCTCCAGACGAAGAACCGAACCACGGTGTACCCCGTCCTCCCCGTCCTCCCGATTTAACCCAGATAGCCGAGGGAGTTTCCCTCCGAGCTGACACTTCGAGCGATGACATCTCTTTGGACGGGGATCCTAGGCTCGTTGATGACGGCACCAAGCTTACGGGTCCTGAACCTCAATCGATGGGCCAAGGAGAGCAGTGCGTGCATTACGCAGGCATCTCCTCGCATGACCTAACGGGCTTTATCAGGACGCATATATTCATCCTGGACTCGCTTGGCAGTAAACACCCATCCGTCTTCAATACCTTGCGGGAATGGCTTTCTCTTGAGGCCGAGCATAAGCGGAAGGAAAAAATACCCAAGGCAGCGGCAGCCAGTGGAAAATATGTAAAGGTGGATATCGCATTTCAAGTCCCGCATTTAGCGCCATTTTAACACATGTATCCTTCAGGTTCCATACCAACCGAATCATGTAGACTGCGGGGTCTATCTGCTGCACTTTGCCGAGACCTTTGTCGCAAAAGCCGATGAAATCATTACCCTCACATTGAACGTGCGTATATGCAAGGCATATTGGGTATGCGTCGTTTCACTGGCATTTATCCCCTTTTAGACTCGGAAGATGGACGATGCTTCGCTTCGGGATAAGATTTTCGACAAGGATGTGCTCAAGAAGAAACGCGCGATGCTGAAGGACCGGGTCATTGAAATGGCGAAGGCCTGGAAGGCACCTCATTCGGAAGCGGTTCCGATCTCAACCGAGAAATCCCCACTAGTGCCCGACGCGACAAGTCACCAGCCTGAATCCAAGACGGGATTGGCCAAAGCCGGTGTCGCGCAGCAGTCTTCTGTAATCGAGGTGCCTGCCGAAACGGTCTCGGAAGGGCCATCTGACCCGGAGAAAGGAGATGAACCCGCGGGTGGAATCACCAATGATCCATCGCCTTTCGATTCAGCTATCGGACCTACTTCGGATACCGACGGGGGCAAACAACAACAGAAATTACCACCTGGTATTCCTGGCCCCCCAGAACCTACGGAAGAGTCGGACGATGAAATCCAGTTTATCGGACACCATAAACCCGCACAGCAAGCGCGTACGAAGCCTTCCCGAACTGCATCAACTAAGGCTAAACTCGCGCGACATAAGGGCTAGATCCGCACCTTATTTTTTAATAGACGCCACGTTTGTCTTGATAGTTTTTTTCGGTTTTATTTTTTCGGTTTTGTTGTCCTCCTTCGCTTGCATCCTCTTGCATTTACTCGACTGCAGTGCGCTCAATAACTTAATTCACTGTCACATCCTTTGTCCCTCAGCGTCATCCAGCTTTCTGAACATGACCGCATTGGAGATACTCCGGTGACCGCATCCATCCTGTTCGTTCATCCCGCAAGGCCGGTTTCCTCCCGCGATCAAACACTTGATGATGGAATAAAAGTTACAGTATGAAATTTGACATAAGCTAGAACCAATCCGACTCCAGGTGTCCTTTCAGCTTCACGGGGGAGCCCTTCTTCGTGTAAACGCGAAGCCCCAAAATGAGTTCCTTAGCATCCGGCTCCCCCATGCAACTGTCGCAGCTACAGAACTCATTGCCATCTGAGCTACTGTCATCATCGCGGACCTTCCATCGAAGTGATTTGCAGGGTTCTAACGAAGCCGGTCAAGAGTAAAGTTAACGCTTAGCTTCGACAAAGAGTGAAACGAACACACTATGGGTTAACGACCTGCTTAAAGCTAACTTTGCTCGCTTCTGCGCAGTCTTTCGAGGGTGTATATTAGATACATCGATTTCTTTTTCCTTTTTGCGTTCGCGATCAATCCGAACCTAAGACAAAGATGCCCATCAACCACAGAACCAAAACAGTGGACCTTCGGATACCTCACCTTGATGACATAGTCCCCAGCAACGAGCTTTGTCTAAACATTGACGGAGCGCCACCACATTTTGCTGTGCAGTGACTGGGCTATCGGATCCTTCTCGCCTTTCTTGTGGACCGCGAAGGAGAAGCCCCAATAGAATCCTCCGCTCGAGAAGAGATAGTCGTCCGATTTACTGAGAACGATCACCGCTTCGGTATCGCTTTTGACGGAAACGGAGACTGGGCAAGGAGAACGTTGAGAGATGAGAACACTAACATACACAAAAGGTCTGTCTTACAAGAGGCGTGGTTCGACGACCAGCTTTTATCGTTTTGCCAACCAACCTTGAGCCATTTGAAGTTCATAATCCAGCTTTCATCCAAAGTCCGGTTGAGCTGGATAAGCTTCCACGTCGCCAAAAAGTCGTCGTCTGGAAATGCCAAATCCACCCAAGTGAGCGATTTCTCTCCCCATACGAATGGTGTGAAAGTGGCTTACACTCTTGCACAAATTCACCGTCATCTCCAAACTTGTAGTCTCCCAAAGCTTTTCGCAATCCGACCGCGAATTTTCCATTCCACTCCTTGCTACCATCTCCCCAGCGTCCAGTCCATTCGAACTTCCCCCATGGATTACGGATGCTTAGATGAATGTTCGAATTAGTTAAGGGACTGGAAATTTCATAAAGAAGGCGCTTACACCACAAATTTTCTGTGCTCGTATTCGATGGCCTTGGTTATTGAATACGCGTGGCTGGCGACGAGTCCCTCGTAGTAAGAGTTGTCATATTTCCAGAGGACGCTCTCGGGGGTAGTGCAAGAGAGGAGGCGACCTTCTCCCACTCTCATAATTTCGTTCTTCCAGAATGCCTCGGGGTCAAGAATGTCTTGGGTAAATAACACCGTTGGGATGGCCCTAAAAGGGGGGGGGATATGCGGTCAGTCATTTCGGTGACGGACGCGGCGAACGAAAAATAGGCATACCCAATCAAATCTTCAACTCCATCACAAGGCCATCCTCCTTCAATGCTTGCGTAATCTGCAGTGAGCTGCGTCAGGAATTTCTAGCTCTATTACCGATGGAATGGGATTCTGACCTCCATTCAATTTAGCATAAGCCTTTTCAAGAAGAGGGAGCCATGTTTCGTTCTCTGTAGCTGATCTTGCAAACAAAAGGTTCTTCCCTCCCTTTCTGGCTGTCCGTGAGTAGAGATCCTTGTTGTCTTGATAAATCGCTCTCTCCCGGGGATTTAACGTTTCCCATGGTGGTACTTGGGTGAAAAGCAGACTACAGTGACATGCAAGGTTAGGAATGGTGACAGAAAATGTAGTCCAATAGAGCAAAAGCACGAACTCGTCGATGATCACTTCTACCCAGGCACAATCCTTCCAAAAAATGAAGCCGTAAATACCGGCAACTTCGTCACGCTAGACAAGGAGTCGTCAGTACGCACGTTCACACCCCCATTGTTCTTATTAGCAGACTCACCTCCACACATACTCGAGATATCATACCTGCTGCAGCAACGGTACCCAAGGCGGAGAGGAACCAACAATCTCCAAGAGCGCCTTGACAGATATCACTCGGTGTAGCCCCGTCCTCAAAGAATTTCGGATAGGCAAAGATATCAGTCACCCGCCGGACGTCGTCGGGGTCGAACGACGAATCTGGGCGGTCCGAATTGTGCAAACAGACCCATTGGTCACATATCAGGTCGAAGTCGGGGTCCCTAATTACGAGAGGTAATAACAAAACGTCAGCACAGATTTTGGCCGCGCAACTGAAGACAAGGGTCGCACGACGCACCTGTATTTGCGGTTGTGCTTATGGCACTCTGCAGCGAGTTTCTTGACCTTTTCGCGACACTTCTCAGCAGCTTTATTGAACTCGGCGACAATGCCGAGTTCTGGCGTTGGTTCCTTCTTCTCTTTCCCTTTCCCTTTGTCTTTGCGCCAGAAGCGTAGGATGGCCATAATGATTAAGGGGTATAGTGAGAGTGGTGAGAGTGAGGAGATGTGTACGTGTATGATGGGGTATATACTTAGACGAGCGCTTGTTGTTCGAGCCCGAAGAGTGACCTCGCAACGCTGTTCGCGGCACAACTTTGCACAGGTTGCGAAACCGTCAGGTGTAAACCCTAAGGATTCGCCGGGCGATGCGATGGAACACCACGCGGCGCTGCTGAGAGGCCATTCGAGAGGAGTTGGTGGGAGGAGAATGCCGTTCAAAGCAGAAATGTGGGCGTCAACTGATAAACCTTGGATCAAAGGTTGGTTATTTTGGGTGAACACGTGCACGTGGAGTTGAGTACGAGTCTCTCACACAATGAACCGAAAGACACGCGTAAGCCTCCAGCTCGGCTCTTGTCCGGTATGGTAGGCGGTTGGCTAATGGATGGATGATGAGAGGGCCCACTAGCGCTGTGGTGGTAGCATTGGAACCTCGACCAAGCACTCGGACTCATCACGTGATCGCGATCGAATCAGGAGAGGAGGCGCCAGCACCTGCCTCCACCTGCCGTTAGCTCCGCAACCAACAGAAATTATTGCCAAACAGATGCGATGGGGAGAGCAATGAGGCAAACTGGATAGGATACGGGGTGAAATGATTTTGAGAGAGCTAATTCCCATCTACTCTTCCTTCAATATACTGGCCTCATACGCTTGTCACAGCGGGGAATTCCCCGATAAAAGCAAATGATTGGTGTGGTGTATTGTAGACTGAATTCTTGCCAAGGTCGTCGATATACTTACAAACTTGTCGAGGGAAGCATTCAGCTATGGGATAACTCGTATCATGACGTTCACCTCCCACTGGCAGTGGTCGCCTCCCATTTAAGGAGTGCCGCCATCCTGGTTGTTCACCCCGCAAGACCGGTTTCCTCCCGTGATCAAACGCTCGACGATGGAATAAAATTAATAGTAAGTAATCTGACACAAACTAAAACCAATCCGACTCCAGGTGTCCTTTCAACTTCACGGGGGCACCCTTCTTCGTGTAAACGCGAAGTCCCAAAATGAGTTCCTTATCGTCCGGCTCCCCCATGCAACTATCGCAGTTACAGAACTCATTGCCATCTGAGCTACTGTTATCATCGCGGACCTTCCACCGAAGTGAATTGCAGGGTTCTAACGAAGCCGATCAAGAGTAGAGTCAGCGCTTAGCTCAGACGAAGCGTGAAACGAACGCACTATGGGTTAATGATCTGCTCAAAGCTAATTTTTCTCGCTTCTGAGCAGCCTTCCGAGGGGGTATATTGGACACGTCGATTTCTTTTTCCTTCTTGCGTTCACGATCAATCCGAACCTGAGAAACAAGGGCGCCGATTAGCCGCAACGCAGAAACATCAGAGCTTCTGATACCTCACCTTGACGACATAATCTCCAGCAGCGAGCTTTGTCTCAACATTGACAGAGCGCCACCACATTTTGCTGTGCAGTGACTGGGCTATTGGTTCCTTCTCGCCTTTCTTGTGGACCGCGAAGGAGAAACCCCAAGAGAATCCTTCACTCCAGAAGAAGTAGTCGTCCGATTTACCGAGAACAATGACCGCTTCAGTATCACGTTTGACGGAGATGGAGACTGAACAAGGAGAAACGTTGAGAGGTGAGAACACTAACATACGACAAAAACGGCTGTCTTACAAGAGGCGTGGTTCGACGACCAGCTTTTATCGTTTTCCCAACCAACCTTGAGCCATTTGAAGCTCATAATCCAGCTTTCATCGAATGTCCTGTTGAGTTGGATGAGTTTCCACGTGGTCAAAAAGTCGTCGTCTAGAAACGACAAGTCCACCTAACGTGAGCAATTTCGCTTTCTATATGAATGTTGTGGGCGCAGCTTACACTCTTGCACAAATTCGCCGTCATTTCCAAACTTGTAGTCCCCCAAAGCTTTTCGTAATCCGATCGCGAATTTTCCATTCCACTCCTTGCTATTATCTCCCCAACGTCCCGTCCATTCGAACTTCCCCCATGGATTACGGATGCTTAGATGTCTTAATTGGTCAGGGGACTCGAAAGCTCATAAGGGAAGTGCTTACACCACAAATTTTCTGTGCTCGTATTCGATAGCCTTGATTATTGAATACGCATGGCCGGCGACAATTCCTTCGTAGTAAGAGTTATCGTATTTCCAGAGGACGCTCTCAGGAGTGCTGCACGAGAGGATGCGACCTCCTCCCACTTTCATAATTTCGTTCTTCCAGAATGCCTCGGGATCAAGAATGTCTTGGGTAAATAGCACTGTTGGCACGGCCCTAAGGGTGGATATGCGGTCAGTCATTTCGGTGATAAATGTGTTGGACGAAAATAAAGCGTACCCAATCAGGTCTTCAACCCCGTCGCAAGGCCACCCTCCTTCAATGCTCGCGTAATCTACCGTGAGGAGCGTCATGAGTTTCTGGTTCAACTACCAATGGAATAGAATTCTGACCGCCGTTCAATTTGGCGTATGCTTTCTCAAGAAGAGGGAGCCATGTCTCGTTCTCTGTGGCTGATCTTGCGAACAAGAGATTCTTCCCTCCCTTTCTGGCTGTCCGGGAGTAGAGATCTTTGTTGTCCTGATAAATCGCCTTTTCCCGAGGCTTTAAAGTTTCCCATGGCGGTACTTTGGTAAAGAGCAGACTATAGTGGCATTCGGAGTTAGGAAGCGTGACATAAAATATAATCCAAGAGAACGAAAGCACGAACTCGTCAATGATCACTTCTACCCAAGCGCAATCTCTCCAAAAAACAAAGCCGTAAATGCCCGCAACTTCGTCGCGCTGGACGAGGAGTCGTCAATACGGACGTTCACGCTCCCATCGCTCCTATTCGTACACTCACCTCCACGCATACCTGGGGTACCATATTTACTGCAGCAACGGTACCCAATGCAGAGAGAAACCAACAATCTCCGAGAGCGCCTTGACAGATATCACTTGCTGTAGCTCCGTCATCAAAGAATTTTGGATAGGCAAAAATATCGGTCACCCGCCGGACGTCGTCGGGGTCGAACGACGAATTTGGCCGGTCCATGTTATGCAAACACAACCATTGGTCACATATCAGGTCGAAGTCGGGATCCCTACGTAACGAAACAACAAAATTGTCAGCACAAATTTCGGGCGCGTCGCTGAAGACAAGGATCGCACAACGCACCTGTACTTGCGGTTGTGCTTATGGCACTCTGCAGCGAGTTTCTTGACCTTTTCGCGACACTTCTCAGCAGCTTTGTTGAACTCGGCGACAACGCCGAGTTCTGACGTTGGTTCCTTCTTCTCCTTCTCTTTCTCCTTCTCTTTCTCCTTCTCCTTCTCCTTCTCTTTTTCTTGCTCTTTCGCTTTCTCTTTCTCTTGCTCTTTCTCTTTTTCCTTGCGCCAGAAGCGTAGGATGGCCATAGTGATGAAGGGTGAGGGGGATAGTGAGAGTGAGGAGAGGGGTAAGTGTGTAACTTGGATGAGCGCTTCTTGTTCAAATCGTACGCGGCACAACGTTGCACAGCCTGCGAAGCTGTCAGGTGTAAACCCTGAAAATTCGCCGGGCGATGCCACAGAAGACCGCACGGCGCTGCTGAGAGGACATTCGAAATGAGTTGGTGGGAAGAGGACGTCGATCAAAGTAGGGAATGTGGGCGGCAAGTGATGAAAGGTTGGGAATTTCGGGTGAACACGAGGAGCTGGGGATGAGTCTCTTGCACAATGAGCAAAAAGACACGCGTAAGCCTGCAGTTCGGCTCTTGTCAGGTGTGATAGGCGGTTGGCCGGTGGCAGGGCACGCTAGCGCTATGGTGGTGGCATTGGAACCTCGACCAAGCACTCGGACTCATCACGTGATCGTGATCGACTCAGGAGAGGTGGCGTCGGCAACTGCCTCCCCCTGCCACTAGCTACGCAATCGATAGCAATGACTGCCGAACAGATGCGGGACATATTTATTCAAAGTGATAGGGGGGAAATGAGGCAAAAACCGGATAAGATGCGGGGACCCCGAGCGCTCTACGAGTTTCCAATCAGGCCATTCCAAGCGGAGTCACGTTACCACTCCCAACCGCGCCATCGAAAGTCAGAAAGTTAGCGAACGGAGGGTCCCTCCCTGCGAGGGCTTTTAGCACGTCTTGAGCAAGGAGACCTCCCAGCACCGCGCATGTCGGTGAGAATTCATGAGGAGAAGTCTGCAGTAAGGACCTGAGCGAAATGGGTCGATTAGCGATGACCCCATGGGTTGGTAAAAGCACGCACTCAGCGGTATCTGGGGACATTGGTGGTAAAACCTGGGGACTTATACCAGTAGACTTGATGATCTCATTTGCCACAGCTGCAAGCTCCGCTGAACCCCCTGAACGCTTGTCTCCGCCAACGTCCCGGTGCCGAGCTTGGAATTCCCAAAGAGCTACCATAGCAACCTATCAGCCTCCTTGGTCCCTTACTGCCAAATGTCAGATACAATATCACTGACCAAGAGTCGCAACCAAATTGGCGGGATTCGTGTCTTTGATTGCCCTTTTTGACATCTTCTTGTAAGTGGTTCCTAACGACTTCAGAGCCTCTGAGAGAGACGGGTAGCTGACGGTCTCCTTGATCATTTTGGGCTGTGTGTCAGCAGTAACTTTCTGTGCGCGGTCGCTGCGAGACGATTAGAACGAGCGGAATCGAGCGCGGGAGGACCAAATCGAGGCTTACGGTGCGAGGTGCTGGTGAGTCTGTAGATCGACAAATATGTAACCCGTCAATCCATATGTTCCTCCAGCGTAAAACATGGTCTGAGATTGCCGGCAGGCGTTGTCAAAGCGAATCTGCGCAAGATACCTATGTCAGCCTCCAGGGCTAGAAATAACTTGAAGAACGTGCTTACAAGCTCTTCTCTCGATGAGTCAGTCACACAGACCAAATGCGTATCCTTCAATAGGGAGGGTAATGATGCGTCGCTAATATCTTGAGGGTCCGATAACGTCTTGACCGTAACCAATGGATTGAGCGCTTCAATGTTGGGACGAGCTGCATCGGTTCTCTATTTGGTACCAGGCGCATGAGCAAGCTACTCCTCCGATCTCAAGCAATGCTGCGCCCTACCTTTTTACCGACATCCTCCTCTCGGAAGAGGAAACCAGCTCCCAAATCTTCTTCATCAACAGTTCCAGAATCATAGCATATGAGCGTTCCTATACCGGCAAGGACGATATTCTTGATTGTCTCGTGAGCCACTCCTTTGAGGTTAACCACAAGGATGGTGCCGTTTCGCATGCTGAAAGGAGCCTCTCCTCAGGTTCAGTAAGCCATGTTAAAGTAAGCCGATTTGTATATATACCGTTCTTGGGCCTCAATACCCCATAGTCGAATCTGACGATCATACAGGGCGGCCTCGTCTACAAGCAGAAGCGTTGGAGACGACTCATTTCAGTCCGCGTCGTACCAGATTTTCGAAGAACTAGCGGAGCGCTCACCTTCAGTGATTGCCACTGGCTGCGTCTGGGCTTCAGAAGACATAGCTGGCTGTCTGAAGGGGGTCTAGAGGCTCGGTGGGGGTTGTCGGATGTTTCTCGAACTACCCAAACAAACAAACACGACGATTCACCCGCCCCGCCACCGGGACCCCCAACCCCGCCCGACCTCCATACACGGCAATGAAGTCGGTGGCATGGAAACGCTCAAAAACTTGGCCTAGCTGCGTGACCACCCGAATACTCGACCCCTGAAGTGATCGAACCCCACGACCTCAAGACCGTGAACCGGGCTTCAAATGATTCCGTACCCCAGCTACACCGAATGATACATCGAACTGAGGAAATTCAGGCCACTCAAGCGCACAGCCCGACGATAAGAGCCCGGACCTCGTGGTTTGAAACTTTAAAAAGCACTCCCAACATGAGTCACGGAAACGGAACAAAGAAATTCTTTTAAGAACACCCAAATATCCCAGTGATTTACCCGCAAGCCCCTCCTCTTCCCCCACCCTAACACTATTCCTCGCACTCGATTTTCTATGGCCATAATACCTTCCTAATACTTCAATTCAATGGCGTTGCACTTGGCATTACCAAGGCAGCCGATCGTCTGGTTAGAAACGAGAAAGAAAATCCTCAGTGATAATGATGCTGTGCTGAAGTATTTGGCTCTCAGAAACCTTCCAATGGCACCTAACAAGAAGCCTGCAGGCCCGTTCCGTATCCACCCAAACTGTCTGTGAGCGGCTGTACCGCGTGGGTGAGAGATGTACATCCTATCCAACAGAAATACAGGCACGGTTCTCATGCTATGAATCGGAGCCCGGGACATTTACGTCTTTTCCAGACTGGGATTGACTCTGTGGCGTACTAAAGTTTGCTTTATCCAAAATGAAGAGGAAGCAGAGCGCTATCACGCAAACTAGCGGCAGTCTCGTGTGCATCGTGTTGTCTCTCACGTTTCTCGAGCTGAAGCCACCGACCTGCATGCCGACCCGATCTCAATATGGAAATTCCGGACGGGACTCGGCCACACGAGTGAGGTGGGGTACCTTAGAAGGCAACCAAAGAAACCAAGAAGTACTACAGGGCTCCCGCAGAGAAAGTACGCAACGAGTCAGGGAAAGGAAAGCTGAACGCAACCGCTCGTCTTTCATTCCTCCACCACCCACCCCTTGTCGTATCCGCTGTCGGACCCAACACCTCAGCCAATTCAATTCCTAGGGGCTTGTTTCCCTTACAATGACAATGAAGCATCAACATTACGGTTTCGTTAAGTCGGGCAGCGTATCCGGCATTCCCGACTATGACTTGGAGGTTCGTTCAAACCATTTCTCTGGGCATTGGAGCTGAAACCAATGTATTTAGCGTCTGTTCGTCTATTACAAGGTTTTCCGCACTCATTAGGCTGGGACGGTACGATATTGAGAAGGGGAGGCCCGTACGTCCTGAAGCTTGACCAATACACTTGCGATTGCCCATCATAGGCACTCGCTGAGGCGATGCCGGCCACGAGGTGTGTCGTTTCATCCTTTGGATTGGTTGCTTTATGCCGACGCTACGCTGAATTTCCTGTCGAAGGTGAGTATGGCCGCGCCCCTTCACAACCTGCGAAAAGTGTGCGCATTTTTGGAAAGACCCGTAGCCATACGTCATCTTATCCAGTATTCCTTCCATTTACTGCGAAAAGCAACTACCGATTGCAACCTTTCGGCCTCGTCAAAGCCCTCACACGGAGACTTGCAACCGTCACCGCCCCGTCCGTTGCATCCAATGCCCCGCGACGGCTAGTACTGCAACGTAAGCTCATGCAGCTCTGGAGTTGTTGATGGTTGGCCTCCCCACGTATTAAAAGATCCTTCAATTGGCCACAGCCTTCTCCTCGTCGCCATCATTTGCACTCCCTCCCTGACCTGCTCTCCGAAACGATCCCGGTCCCCCCGCAAGCCCCGCGTCTCTGCCCGAATCCATGCGTTTCTCCGTCACTCCTTCAAATACTCTAATATGTCTATACAGACTTATTTTGGACAGCATTCTCCGTGGTCGGCGCATTCTGAGGTACGTACCTTCCGCGTACAGATGTACGATGATATGATGACTAATCGTTTATTCGAACGAAAGCCGATTTCCATTCGTTGGCCCTATTCTTGCTCGCAATCCTCTACAATTCGGTAAGCAATTTTCCGCCATAGATGACACTCTCTGACCCACCACTCTTCTCCAGGGAGAGCAACACATATCCTGATCGTAGGCACCCGAGATGGCCGGCTGGAACTCCTGTCAATGCTGACCATTCCCGTAGGTCTGTCTATCAGAATCCGGTGGCAAATTTCCACAGATCGACGGCCCGAAGGCAGACTTCAAACTTCTTCTTACACTCATTGGCTGTGAGTCCTTGGCTCGACCGGAAGCTTTCGCACTTAACAAGCTTTGTTCAAGACCGCCATGATGTGGATCCTCGGAACATCACTCTCATTCATGATTTTGACGTCACGTATACTGACGCCAAGCATGAATGTCGGAACATGCCCAGGACAGCTTCAAGTAAGGTTGACATTGTAAGCCTGCATGTGGCAGTAATTGTGCCGTTTCACCTTGCTAAACATCGCAATATGTAGAAATCGGCAATTCTCAAAATGATGGAACTCGTTGGCCCACACAGCAAAGTGTTCTTCTACTGTCAGTTGAGTTTGCTTCTATCCTCCCAAGTCATCGCCCTGCTGATCTGTAACTCCGAAGTCGGGGGACACGGAGTAAGTGTGAGGCCAGCCGCGGTTCGAACAGGGGAAAGCGCGGGAATAGAGGTAAGCAAAACTGAAGACGAAACCCATGAACAGGCAATAGTCGCGGGGGATGGTGAAGTGATTCTCGGAGAGGTGATTACCATCTACTCTTTCTTCAGCATACTTGCCTCATACGCGCCCTTCATTCCCAGGAGCTACGGTCCTGCCTTTCTTCCACTCGGTACCCCTCCATCGCCATTACAGTCAGTACATATTTTCTTCCGGTTGCAAAGATCTAACTCATGTGTGACAACTTTGAAAGGCTGTGTTTGATGCAAGTAGTCCGGTTATGCTAAATCAAATTTTCGAGTAACTGATACGTTTACATAGGCTTGCCGCAGCGGGGAATTACTCGGTAAGAGCAAATTATTGGTGTAGTGTACTGGGAACTGAGTTTTGCCAAGGCCTTCGATACACTTATCAATCTATTGAGGAAAGCATTTGGGTGAGAGATAACCCAGATCGTGATAGCCACTCCCAAATGGTTGGTCCCCATTTAAAGTGAACCATTCACAACGCAACTTACGCATTTGACACCCCAGCTCCAAATTTCCGCCTGCGGGGCAAAAGAAAATGCCTTCTCGAGGCCGAAGGGTGATGATTGGGTCGTGCACGGCGACTTAACTTGGACTCTGGCTTGTTACCTGGAAGGTGAGTTCTTATTCTTGCTAGGTCTCATATCAGAGGGTCATCCCTATTTCTATGCAGAGACCAGGAATCCTTCGATAGAAGGCCTTGTTTCTTATCTACACGCAAACGTCCACGAGGCGAACGGCGAGCAAACGCCACAGGTCGGCTGCTCTCGACCATTAACAGGCAGAATCGCACTGTTCTAGTCACACTTACCGCTTTCCGGGCTGTTGTTTCTGAGGAATACGTGTAATTTTATTCACCGCTGTGGCACTGCCTCTCTTTCTTCTTTTACAATGCGTGGAACCGTTTGCACGACTCGCTTGATCCGGAGCTAGACGACGATGCATTGACCGATTTTATTTCAAGCGGGCAGTTCGCTAGCTTATCTTTCAAGCCCCCAAGATAAAGGTCCAAGCTGCTGCCTGGTTGCCAAACTGGGTCGAGGTGATTCGAGGTGATTTGAGTCGCGCAGTCTTGGGAGAACCTCCAGTTGCATTAGGACCAAGCGGTGTCTATATTTCTCCTAGACCGGGATTCATTTGATCGGATTGAATAGTGATACTGGGCTTCGAATATTGGGGCTTTGCTGACCCTAGGATTCGGTGCACCGAGCAACCACCTCCAACCTCCAACCCTTCAATTGCGGCTGCCTCGCTTGCCCTCGGCAGAGCTTCCGAGCGCGTGGCTCAATAGCCAGGAGTTGGATTCGTCAGATCCTACGAGGCTCTAGATAGAAGCTCGGGAGACAGCTTTCGAATACGGACGTCCGGGGAATATCCTGGACCTGGGGTTGACAAAGTCACTGCCGAGGGACCTCGTCGAGCCTTGAAACGTGGTTGGAGTCCACGTTAATTAATTATTGTTAATCACAAGCTAATTCGGAATTCAATTACTATTGTAAGCGATGCTACTTCCAAAATCAAACGTTGAAAGACGGCCGTGAAGGATCAGGACTTCCGGAGATGCTTTCGAACATGATCTCATGTTATAACATACGGCACTCTGGTTTAAAAGTCCATTATATAGATCTACCCCTATAACGAAAAAATTCTGGCAATTTCATTCATACTGGCCAATGCATGCACAGATGTCACCTGGGCGGATTGGCGTGAAGTTCTGTCGTGAAATAATTTCGGGGTGTGGCGGTACGAAGCCCAAGGATGGAAGCCCTATCTCACTCAATTATCTCAGTTTCATTGAATCCGTGGGCGCCCTAAAGAACCTCAAATGTATGGAGCCTTCCTTCAGGACCAGATGTCAGCACGTTGTAAAACCGTCGAACCGGGATAGTCGGCAAGGCAACAGTATGAAACGAGCTAACATCAAAACGCTAAACTGCTTTCACGAGTGGTTCAGGTGCTCACTACCCCTTAATTACGGCGGTTAGCCGATCAAAATGGAAGGAGATTGGCACGGTGTCAATCGGGCCGAGTCCGAAGCGACAGATTACCCAGAGCAAAAGCGCTCATCAGCGTCCTCAAATCAATTTCTCTTATATTCAAACCAATATTTCCATGATGCGGGGCCCCACTCCAGTACACGCCACTACTAAGACTGAAGGCAGACTTCTGTTCTCTTGAATTGACTATCGTTGAATTGTAGCGATGTGAAATCTGGCTTGAAACGGGTTCCAGGCATGTAGACACAGTGAAAACCCTCGACCACAAAGGTTAAGGATGCCTCTGGAACATGGGGTGCGGGCTTGGGGACCGCGGGAAACCTTCGCGCATCCGAATGGCTCCGGGCCCCTTGTCCCATCCTGACAGTCGATTACCAACGAATTGGAATTCCTCAGATCTGCGCAGCCACACATGCCTACAGGCTGGTTTCCACGTAAAACCTTCTTCGAAGTACACTTCTTCGAGCCTCGGTTTCGATCGACTCGAGCTACTCTTTGGCGCATTTCGACGGACCAAGTAGAAGGTAACGTAGGTCCCTTTCTCCAATGCACTGGATGCGTGCGGAAATAATTAATTCTACATGGACTTTTCTCTTGGAGCACAGCCAACGTCCCTGGCTGGCAAAGCCTCCCTTTATACAGCGCAATGAGACTATTCAAGTTGTTCCGGATAACCCCTACCCCACCGGTCTGCTAAAAATTTCCCTGAGACACATTCTGCGTCCTTGACACAGGTGTCAGTCGCACATTCTCTGTCCTGAGCTACAACCGCTCCACCTCTGAGGGCGATGACTTTCTCCAACCCCCGATCTATTCACGCTTTCAAACGGCTTACCCGACTGGTTTCGGGTACACTTGCATTTAGTCGACGCATTATCACGTACGTTCCTTACACTGAGCTGCTATGAAATTCGCCGCTTGATTTACTCGACAAGCAGCGAATGCTGCCTCCTTAATCGTTTTCTCTCTCGTGGTTCACCTACTTTTTCACTGCAAGAAGGTGAGGGGTCTCTTCTCGAGTAGGTGGGCTATTAGAAATAATTAAATTTCAAATCTCCAGCCACTCATGTCGTGATTGTGAGCCCTGACACCCTTGCGGCTCGATTTATATCTCAACGTGCTCATCACCTTTTCAAGGTTTGTCTGTGCTATCCTGGGATGAACACCTCTGACGGAGAGACCTTGACCCTCAATGGAACCAAGAATGACTTCTCACTTCTTCTTCGTCACCTTGGTTGCAAGTCTTGTTCGTCTTTGACCGCTCTCATCGACGCTGATTAGCATTTCACATGCAGATCGGCATGAAGGTGATTCCAGGCGTTTCACCCTCGTACACGATTTCGATGCGTATATCAAAGATGCTTGGGATGTGGAGAAAGTAATGCCTGGAAAATCCGGGACTGCTATTGTAAGCCGATGGCGTCACGGGGATTCGTTTGATCGCTGATCGGACCACGTGCAAAACTCCCAGAAGGAGGCGATCCAGAACACTTTGAGCACTACCACCACAAATAGCAAGGTGTTATTTTACTGTGAGCTTCTCTTTAGTTCTACTCTCACCCTTTTGGAACTGATTGGCCCTTCTATTCAAGTTGCCGGTCATGGAATTAGGAGAGGCCCTGAAGTGCACGGGGGAGAAGCCTCCCAAAGCCTCATGGCAGGAGACGATGAGCTAATAAACGGAAAAGTAAGGATATGAAAATTCGTATCAGTACACTAATTTCTGAAGTCAAACGCCCCTGCGATAGGAGCTCCGTTCGTGGCTCTGTGACGTTCCGGATCAGTCGGTTTCTGTTACCGTGCGTGCTCTCGACTCCTCGTAAATATCTCTTTTAACTTGTTCGAGAAATATTTAGGCTGTAATTGACGTAAGTATTTTAATAGAATTGAGGAGTGATGCTGATACATCCTTTCATCTAGGCTTGCCACAGTGGTGGATCCCTTGGTGAGCCAATGGTCCCCAAATGTGTACGTACTCGCTCACTGTGTTCCGCGCGCACGCGAGGTTTGAACGGGGTACCCGTCTTTTCACGCCGCACCCCAGGCTACCCCTAATGACCCGGGCTCGCCGCGAACTCGGGGTACCTGTCTTTCCACGCCGCACCCCAGGCCACCCCTAATGACCCGGGCTCAGGTTCGTAGGGGTCCGAACATCCTGTTCAAAGTTCAAACCTGAACCGCGATCCGTTTTCCTCTCAACCCTCTCAAGGTCATGGCTATTACCACAAGCAAACTGAACTCGTGAAGCCCGGGTGCCATAGTTCTTACAACCATTGAAGTCGGTGAGTGATATCCGCGGTCTTTTATGTCATCCAACAAACCTGCCTGGATGTACACTGATGGATATCCTTTCGGTCGGTCCTGACACAACCGGCCATCCCTTGCCCAGCTCGCACTTCCCTACCTCAAACCATCGACCTCCAAGGTATGTTTTGCTACTAGATCAAGTATCGCGGGCTACCAAGGGTGTTGTACAGCCTATCTGTATCACGATAAGCAGCCTACCTGTAATGCACGCGGCGGATGAACACCAAGTCGAGGTCCCTTGTGTATGTGAGGACGAGGCGTATATCCCACGGTTCCCAATTCCTAATCCGTATAATATCCCGGATCCGGCGATGGAAACCTCGTATACTAACTGCCTCACTTCTAATAGGACTCATCCACCCTCATACTAGTCATAGCCAATGCCACGCGATCGTACACGTCAACCTTTTCTATTCTTGTTTCTTGTACCGCAGCCGTAGTTAGCCTGATACGTGTCCGTAGCCTTTAGTTGTACGTGTACTACAGGTTTTCGGACCGCTAAAACTGTTCCGACTCTCGTATATAGCTAGCTGTAGTGTAGTGTTTCTGTACCTTAGGATCACTTCTCTTATAATAAGTCTTACGGCCACTGAATACCTTCGTGGCTTTGAGGCTGACTAAGATAACGTGATACTCTATTACGCAAATCGCTTACTAATACTAGTGCCTTACAGTGTACCCTCCGAGATGCAAGCTTAATCCACTGCTTGTCATTGCCATGCTGTAAGTATTTCCCCCAAGAGGTTTTTGCCGTGCTCTAACACACTCTCGGCGGGCCCGCATGCTATCTCAGTTGATGAGCTAGGCGCTCAGGTACGCGTATCTTTGCCGTCTTGTGTTGCGCATCGGAAAACTCGTACCGCGAAGACCAAGGCAAAGTTAGCAACGGATCAGGTGACCCAGCACGAGATGGCACGCGTGGACGAGGCCTTAGCTGCGGAGTAGATCGCTAAAGTTCTTCTTTCCTTTCTTTTGTTTCTTTTCGCTATTTTTCATCGACCGAGCGAGCGCTGGTGTGTGCGCAGACGACGTTTTCATTCTTTTTCTCTTTCCTCGTTCGTTATCGTACCGGTTCATGTCTTTTTTTACTTTTTTTTTTCAATTAATGACGCTCTTTTATTATTTATACGGCAAATAAACCACCTGTGGTCCCCTCCCAGGTTACCTGTGCTTTCTATCCTGAGACCCTGAAAGAAACCGGTTCGGTCATTCTAAAACCTACCCGTGCTCCGGTTGCAATAGCCTAGGGCAAAGCACAGGACGTCGTGGGTACAGGTTACCCGGGTTTTTGGTCCGCGACCCGCCCCCAGGACCTAGGCGGCCTGACACTCACACTACGATGACCCGGGTGCCAGCCCCGTCCGCGCGCAACACAGTGGCTGATAATGATATCGATATACATATACATACACATGTATGCATGAAGCCCTCCCTTACACTTATGAGCTCCATGGTAAGAATGTACGTATCAGGAGAAACTCACGAATCGAGGTCCCTATCCAAATGGTGCGAGGATTGTTTCAACAGATGGTTACTCTGTCTCAAGCTTTTGATGCTCTTGTAGCTGCAAATAGCCGCTGCGAGGTCCGGGCAGCTTGCGTATTCCGACGCTTATGGGGACACCTGCTATGGCCGCTTGACTAGCAATCTTGTACAATTCTTCGAAGGTGCGTGTCTTCGTTGTGATGAACTTCTCATTTAACTGATGGATCATGTAGCAACTAAAAATCCTACAGTTGAAGGCCTTGTAAAACATCTTTATCCCAGGTGTGGACCTCCTGGTGAGCAACTAGCCCAGGTATGCTCCTCCCGCAAGTAAGGGGGTGGCCAAGCCCTTTTGATCCTGAGTCGCTAGCCGGGCATCTTTATGAATAATATGCGGTTGAGGTTTCGAGCCCTTTCATTTAGTCGTATTTACATTATGCTCTTAACGTCTATGAAGTTGGAATCTTGATATACATCGATATCGCTCTCCTGTCCTGTTTTTTTTTGGCTCATTTTTTACTAGTCCTGTACTAGGTACTTGTTCGTGTCCCCTTCCTTCCTGTCCTATGTTGAATTCATGTACAGTCTCGATTTTTATCTGAATAACCTGATGCAGCGGCGGTTCATCGCTATCGGGTTTTGGCAGAAGTGCTCCCGTAGGCGGTGGGTTAGCTCCTAGTGCCAATTCCGACGAAGGCCCCCAAGTAATGGCTAGGAGCACGTACTCTTCTAGGATAACTTTGCATGCTACAACACCGGAGGTAGCTAGGCAGAAGGCGTCGCTCATAGAAATCGACGCACACTCCGATAAGCAAGCTTTTTGGTGTTTGTTAGCCGAAATCCTTTTCTGTGCCGCTATCAATGCAGACGCGTCGCACTGGACAACCATCGGGTACAAGTGGACTAATACGTTGCGATCACCGCACGTGCAAGTAGGAAACTAAGCATATCCGCCGATCCACCATCACTCCCTAGGACTGGCCTCTCCTCCCACTCCTTCAGGATGATCTCCAAGTATCTCGCCGCTCCGGAAAGATGGGCTACCTTGACGCATGCAGCATGTATCTTCAGAAAATCAGGATTAGGCAGTGCAATCAGCGGTTCGGTCGATCTCAAGGTGACTTGAGGCAGAATCGGGGGGAGAAGAATTCTGAAGATTGCTGGATCGTTTGAACACACTTTATATGTATTCGGTACATCCTGGAAGGCCAGGTGTCAAGTGAATAAAGCTCAACCAGACACGAAGCACTCCTACCGTGGCTTCAAACCATAGTTCGAGCCTGTCGAACAATTCGTGGGTGGTCAAGCTCATTGTGAGAACGTTTTCGACGCGGTGGATGTCCGGGCCGTTGAGTGATTCTGTGATAACGTTGACTTGGCCAAAGCGTTCCACAACTGGCCATGCGGTAGCTGAATAATCCGCCTGGACCAAGAACATCAGTGAGGCTGCGGAAGGTTTCGTAACCAAGTTTGAAGCTTACTTTCTTGCCCAGCACGCCATCAGGCCACGCGAAATCTTGATTTAAGGAATCTGGGAAGATGTGCGCGGCCCGGGTGACCTGGATGGTTTTAGGCTCTTCGAATGTTGGGTCTGTCCTGAGCCGTTCTCTGTATGTGTCTAAATCGTATGCACCGGTGACAACACAACGATAGTCGTCACGTGTTAGTGCCTAAAGGAGGAAACATGAGTGAGAAGACGGAGCTAGCCTTTAAGCAGATGGCTTACATACCAGTTGCTTTACGGCAAAATTGGATTTCGGGGCTTCCTCCAGCAGGGACACAATAGTCTGCTGAGTATCGTCAACGGACGGTCGGGACGAGTGAGAGGAGCTCCCTCCGATACGGCCCTTTGCCTTTCTGACTGTATGCAAAGCTGTCGTCAACGGAGGAAGCGGTGACAAAGTGTGCGCAGTGATATTACATAGCCGAAAGAGATACGCGGCGTAAACTTGAGCAAGAGCGCGTAGTGCTTCGTCGGTTTCACATGACTCTATCTCCTTCTGAACGTTGTCGCATCCATAACTGGTCGGAGCTTCGCGCATCATGTAGCCAAGGATACGACCGCGCATTTGTGGCGAGAAGGAACTGTTCTGGGAGGCATTCTCTGCGGATCTTTCGAGTTGGAGACATCGCTCGTAGGCATGAAAGCGGGGAGAATCCGGAAGGTACGGATTCTCAGGTAGTGGTTGAGGCATGCGCATGCTGAACGAGCTGTGTCGGGGACAAAGACTCGGAGAAGGAAAGGCAGTAGTCGAACCTAAAAGGCGGCAGACTTGTGGTTCCCGCGGTACAGCCCCCCCCCCGGAGAAACAAACTAGAGATCACAAGGCAGAAAAGACAATTCTCAACTTCAAAATATAGCTGACAAATTGATGGTAAATACGGATGAAATTACCCCATTTGGAAGGCCACTTACCCGATGAGGCAGGTTCATGCATATTTCGTGGTTTCGCTTGCAATATGTCTGTTTCCGTGAATGGGGCGGCTTCACCGCTGACTCTCGGACCCTCCGTCTTGAGTAACACCTTAAGTTAGTTCACAAAGTCGGGTACGTGCTCTTTTTCAATTCCGAGTTACTGCTGCCCTATGAGCCCCTCCGTCAGAATCCAAATTCTCTCTAGCACGCCTACCGAAGGTTGAGCGGGCTTTTGGGCTGCGTCCTGTCCTATGTTGCATTCGTGGACGGTTTCGATTCGTATCTGAATAACCTGATGCATGGCTTTCCGGCGAGCGGCGGAGGAGGGTGAGGGGCATTGTGCGTTACTTTGTTAAAACGTCGGACTAAGTATCTCTGTAAAGTACGGGGAGATTCATGAGGGTGTTCGCGTACAAGGCATAGAGGGAACAAAGACCACAAGCAAGTCAGGAAAGGAAAGAATCCGAACAAAAAAAAGGAAGAAAAGAAGCAACGAACAAAAAAACTCCAAACACCAAGAAGAAATCCCAGAGACAAGAACAGAAACTCCTGAGATAGGGCGGGTCTAACTAAGAAATGTGAATATAACTCAAGAAAAACTAGCAGTTGCACCAAAAGACCAAGAACGACAAAAGGTTACAACGGAATCATCACCGATTCGCGACGACTCGGCTCCCACTGTTCCACCAGAGGATCGAGATCATCGTTCTCCAACACCGGAGGGGTCTGGGTTGATGAAGTCAAAGGTGTGGAGTCTAGAGTCAATGTCGCGTTCACCCTCGCTGCACCGGACAAGCCGAAGCCCTTTGACAATCGACTTCCTCGTCGAGCTGGATGCGGTGACTGGGGAAGACCCATCATTAGAGCTTGAGTCGAGGAGAGGTTGGTCTTGCCTGGGATCGATGTCGAGGAGGAATGGGGGGTGATCTTTCCTGACGGTTTGTGACGGTTTTTCGCAACTTACATGAAGCGTCGGGTGGTAGCGCGACCTCGTGCCCCCCTGACCTTACCGCAAGCCCTCCCGCTCTTAGCCAGGATACTTTGTATTTTTAATCCTGATATAGTAGGCTACTTTCAAACGAAATTTCTCGGTTATCTAACAAGAACTGCAAGAGACGTGAGGTGGTGTATCCGAAATGGAGCGTTGGGTGGTGGAGCGCAGTATCGGGTCTTGGCCGAAGTGCTCTCGGAGCTGGTGGGTTAGCTCCCAGTGCCAATTCTGATGAAGGCCCTCAAGTAATGGCGAGGAGCACGTTAATACGAATATTACTCGTTCTAGGACAAATTTGGATGCTACAACACTGGAGGTAGCTAGACAGAAGGCGTCGGTGCTGTTAGCCGAAATCCTTCTCTGTGCCGCTATCAATGCAGACGCGTTGTACTGGACAACCATCGGGGACGAGTGGACTAGTGCATTGCGGCCACCGCACGAGCAAGTAGCAAACTCAGCGTATCCGCTGATCCACCATCACTCCCTAGGACTGGCTTCTCCTCCCACTCTTTCAGGA
This sequence comes from Tulasnella sp. 424, assembly GCA_019633425.1. Lineage (NCBI taxonomy): Eukaryota > Fungi > Basidiomycota > Agaricomycetes > Cantharellales > Tulasnellaceae > Tulasnella > Tulasnella sp. 424. The sequence continues at coordinate 2,754 of WSUB01000073.1, read as the reverse complement.
TAGTCTCCAAGTATTGGGCCGCTCCGGAAAGATGGGCTATCTTGGCGCATGCAGCATGTATCCTCAGAAAATGAGAATTAGGCAGGTCAATCGACGGGTCGGTCGACTGCAGGGTGATTTGAGGAGGAATCGGCGGGCAGACAACTTCTAGGTTTCTTGGATTGTTTGAACGCATTTTATATGTATTCGGGGCATCTTAGAAGGCCGGATGTCAAATGAATAGAGCTCAACCAGACACGAAGTACTCTTTCCGTGGCTTCAAACCATAGTTTGAGCCTGTCGAACAAATCGTGGGCACTAACGCACATTGTGAGAACGTTGTCAACACGGTGGATGTCCGAGCCATTGAGTGAATCTGTGATAACGTTGACTTGACCAAATCGTTCCACAACTGCGCATACGGTAGCTGAATAATCCACCTGAACCAAGAACATCAGGCTGCGAAGGTTCCGTGACCAAGGTTGAAGCTCACCTTCTTGCCCGGCTCACCATCAGGCCACGCGAGATCTCGATTCAAGGAATTTAGGAAGATGTGCGCGGCCTGGGTGAACTGGAGGGGTGCAGGCGCTATGAATGTTGGGTCTATCTCGACCTGTTCTTCGAATGTCCTTGCGTCGTATGCACCGGTGACAACACAGTGATAGTTGTCACGTTTTAGTGCCTAAAGGAGGAAACATGAGTGGGAAGACGGAGCTGGCTTTTGAGCGGATGGTTTACCAGTTTCTTTGCAGCAGAATTGGATTTCGGGGCTTCCTCCAGCAGGGACTTAATATTCTGTTGACTATCGTCGAAGGACGGTCGGGACGAGTGAGAGGAGCTCCCTGGGATACAGTCCTTCGACTTTTTGACTGTATGCAAAGCTGTCGTCAGTGGCACTGTGTGACCCCGACCCAGGACTAGTGCCAAGGGGATCTGGGATTCCGCAGACGGAACACCCCGGACTTCACAGACGGAACACCTCGGACTTTTCTGTCCTCGTTGCCAATCTGGGTGAGGGCCAAATTTTCCTGGGTTGAGAATCCTAGTTCTCAAACCGGAACTCGGCGCTAGTCCTAGATGCTGACCCGGACCAAATCTTGGGTGGCACCCGTTAATGGGAAAAAGAATGTCTAGATATTATTTTAGATAGGGCTACGATATAGAAAACGAGGGGGGTTTCGCGATTGCTTGAGATATGAATTGTGGCAAAAGGAGGCGGATTAGTCGGCACTATAGTCCCAGCCACCCTCATCCTCCCCGAGCTCTTCGTCTCCGCCTCCTGGGTACATGTCGAAGTCTTCATCCGGTTCGCCATCCTCACCGTAGCCGTGACCCTCGCCGTCGCCCGCTTCCTCATCTTCATCCTCATCATCAACTTCACCCTCGCCCTCGTCCTGCCCTTCGCCTTCACCTCCGCTCTCATCTTGTTCTAATTCTTCATCATCATTCCGGCTCTTGGGCTTCAAGACGGAAGCTGAAGTCTTGCCCTTCGTGGATTTTCTTGACGAGCCTTTCAAAATTCAAAATGAGCAGCAGCAGTGAGCTTAAGGGATTGGCGAGAGGTTGAAAGGAAATCCGACTCTACCCGTAGTAATAGTCTTGTGAGGTCCGCGCACATCGCCGACGTCATGACCCTCATCAACCTCGCCATCGCCCCCTACCCCATTACTCCCATTGTCGTCGCCACTGTCGTTGCCATCGTCGTCGTCGTCGTTGCCATCGTTGCCGTCGTTGCCGTCTTCGTTGCCGTCTTCGTTGCCACCATTGTTGCCGTCGTCGCTGCCGTCGTCGTCGTCGCCACCGTTGCCGTCGTTATCGAGGAGTTCGGCAGGAAGAGTGGGGCAATTGATACCTTTCCTCCGACAATGCTTTCGGGCGTTCTGGCATATCCCTTTGACGAATTCTCGCGTTGCCCAATTGCCTTCAAACTGTGCCATCTTAGGGAAACGCTGTTTCACCTGCAACAAGCGATACGTTAGATAGAAAGGTGCTCTCGAGAGCGGCGATAGTACATACCAGGGTATAGCAGGCAAAGAGGGACTTCTCATCTTGACGGTTAATTCTGAGCCAAATGTCAAGTTGCGTCTTGTAGATAGCATAGCGTACGCAACGCTAACGAGGAAAATCAGTAGTAGTACTTGCGTACGGATACGATCTTGAAATTGGCTTACCCGTATGTTGTGATATGTCTTGGGGTCGCTGGTCAAACCCATATGCTCCTGGAGATTCCAGCCGTTCTTTCCACGCTCTCCAGGAGGGCGAGGGATGAGCCGGGTTCCGCCGCGAGCATCTTGCTGGGCTTGAGTGTTCAGGTGTTGAAGCCGAAGAACTTCGGCATCCCTGGCAGCGAGTTCCGCTGGAAGAGAAATACAACCGTTAGCAGATCCTCCCAATAAAGAGGACTTAAGTGATGGAAGTTACCTTTAAGTGCCTCGTTTTCCTTTTCCAACACAGCCTTCTGAGCCGCAACAACAGCATCAGGAAAAGGGGTCAGTGGTATAAACTGCTATAAGCTGCTATAAGCTGCTATAAGCTGCTATAAACTGCTATATAGCATGTATTGCAGCATAGCACCACATAGCATTTCATAGCGGCATATTTATCTCTAATGTGTATATAGCGTATATACATTAGCATAGTTGTTTATTGTGGCTCATTGCAGTTCATTGCAGTTCATTGCAGTTCATTGCAGTATAGCAGTGAAGAATGATGTAGCCTAATGTTTTTATATCTCAACCCATTACATTTAATTAATATATATTATTCATACTATAC